>JAYXIM010034725.1:0-17656 GCA_037575425.1 Anastrepha fraterculus | reverse complement strand
TTGATAAACTTACGAACAATTTCGATGGAGTTTTCGGTAATTACTGATTTTGGGTGGTCCATATATAATATTTACTGTTATTTACATATATCCTCACAACCATTTCTGAAACGTGTAAACGACTCATGAACGCAATATCTTCGTTTCCACTGAACCGAATGTCACCAAGCTTTCACTGGAAGTCAGCTAGGGATGTAACTTCCAATGGCACTAACTCATTAAAAAGATGGCGCCATCAAAAACATTTTCATGACGCCTTACCGCTCTTGAGCATATAAGCTGGGAGGGGACTGTGCTTGCTTCGTTTTTCGCGCGGGTTATTTAGTCACAATGTCGCAGTGGACGGGTGAACAATGTGCGTTCGCAATCGAAGCGTATTTCAAGGCCGACGATTCATGTGCAACTACTCGTCGTAGATTTTTTCACGGTACAATTTTCGAAGTATGCGTGATGCCCCAAGCAAAGTTTTCAATCGTTCATGGGCGTGAAGTTACGGGCAACACGTTCGGTGGCAAATAGCTGGCGGCCGGTGCCCAGACGGGCATCGAGAACGAATGAAATTGAATATTGAATTCGCCGCTATAAGTTTGCACGATACTCCGCATCAGTCCATGTGCAAGATATCGGCTGCGATGGGACTTCCAAAAGCATTCCAAAATTGTGCATGAAATGTTGAGGAAGGATCTACGACTTTACCACATCAAAATTGAAATCGTGCGAGCGCTTAAATTTAACCTTTACAATTTGCGTAAAGCTTTCTGCGGGACTATGTTGAAGCGATTTCGTATGGTAAACACTAGCTATTGGAGTGATGAAGCCCAATATCATTTAAATGGAAGTGGAAATAAACCACCGTTAGCCGAATGGGTTGGTAGCGTGACTACCACCAGGGAGTGCTTGAATCTGAAATGATAGTTTGTACTACTACTATCAAAACATTAACTAGTCACTTCGCAGTCCCAAAGTGATGGTTTGGTGAGCATTGTCAAGCTTATTTTTTTGAAAGTCTTCTCGTGCAAACAATTTCTGTGGATAATGTCTCTTATTGGCTCATGTTGAACGATTATTTTCTCCCAAAAATGAGAGAACATCCTTCCTTCACTGCACACTAATGGTTACAGCAAGTTGTCGCCACGCCGCACACTGGGGATTTTTGTACAGAGATGCGGAAAAAAGTATACATCCCAAAAAATATTTACATTTTTACTACTTGTATATATTTGTGTATGAAAAGAACATGTCTAAAAACTATTTTTTAAAAAAGTAAAAAAAAAATTTTTTTTTGAAAGAGACACTATTAAGGAACACGTTGATACTAGTTTCTGACCGTAGGTAAATGTAGCTCAACTTGCAGATCCAAGAATATGAAGGAATATGATTTTTTTTTTTTTTCGTAAAATTAATTATAAATAGATAATCAAATGCTTCACAGCCTTTGTTCTTTCGGCTAAAATATATAAAAATATCGTACCCTAAATGAAAAATAAAAAATTGGAAGTCGGCTCAAGCAAAAGGAAAAAAACCACCTTGGGCTTTGAAGTTTTTCCTTAGTCAGTTCTCAATACTATACAAAAATTATACTTTTGACATATCTATAAAAAAAAACTGTAAGTCGGAGTTTAGTAATTCTTTTTGATTTTATTGTTGGTTCTATTCTGGAATTTAGAAATACCATTAAACATTGCGTAGGTGGTATGTTGCAAATTTGACTTTTTTCCGCAAAATCCCCAGTGTGCGTCGTCTACTGCATCGTATGGTGTGACTACTAAAACGATCCCTCCTCTCCTTCTGGGGTGACACCCTTCCCGGAACTGCTTTCTATATTACTTCGGGAGGGCTCAGAAAAACGGCATGCATAAAGGACAAATTCTATTCACCTACGTCTGGGTCCACCATATTTGTAGCCAGCTTTCATGCTATAGGCTCGTCTTCTTGTGTCTCTAGCTGTGTGACTTCGTTTTGTTGCACTGCGACTAGGCTAATCTGTTTTTCCGTAGTACGTTCTCGATGTATTTCTTTACCGCGTTCCAGCTGTTCTCGCGTTCGAGCATTTTACTGATTATGTTGCTCGGTGCAATGTCGCCAATCTGTCGCATTTCATTTCGGGAGCCATCTGTTACAACTAAAAAACTTGTGCTCAGCGTTATCTCTCAGCGCTTCGCAGTATATGCACTTGGAATCGGTTACCTTGCCCATACCGTATAGGTATCTCCAGCAAGTTTCCGTGAACTGAGTTAAGAAGTAGTTCACTTCCCCGAAGTTTCTTTGAACCCATTTGTCGTTTGATAAAATAAGTTTCGCCGTCCATCTGCCACTCGGTTCAGTGTCCCATTGGCGCTGGATTGATTGCGTTGTTCTTGATGGAATAAATCTAATTTTGAACAGAAAACAAAACGTGTTAAGGCCGGGACTTTTCAGCCCACGTATTAAATATGACATCAGCGCCATCTAGCGGGTGTACTAAGCAAAAGATAGCCTACAGCTCGCTCTAAAATGTATTCAACTATCTCAGGGAATGGCCTGTCAAAGTGTATTAATCTAAAAAATCACAAAAATTGAGAAAAAATGCCTGTATGTCACCTGTGGGCGCTTGTGAATAAATATTTGGTATTAAAATGGTATCTATTTCAAAATTAGATGCATCAATTCTAATTATATGTATAGACTAAAGACACAGGCATCCTTCAAGTTATGACCTGTATTAATTAAGTACACAAAACTAACTAATATCACAAAGGAGTCATTACAAAAATAGCCTCAATTGTCTCCAAAATTACATACAAATACTAAAATAAATTGCCTGCTCCTTGCATTATTCCATAAGCAATTAGATACTCGGCCATATATCACTAGCTAATGCGCCTTGAGTGAGAATTCTGTTTGTCATGCATTCAAACCTATTTAGAGAGAGACTTTACTCGGTAATTCCGCAAGAATTTGAGGCAGTTACATAAAAGACATACAAATTTTAGCTTAAATATATGGAAGCTGCACCATTTCGAGCAGTTGACAACAATTAGACCACAACAAATGTTCTGTTATAGTTTAAAACGCTTTGAAATGTGTTCTCGCTGTGTGTGGGCCAGCAAGATGTGTGCGTGTGTGTACTCGTATGTGTGGGAGATTGTGGGTGCCAGAAAAAGTTGACAAGAGTAGCGAGTCTGTGCGTGTGCGTGTGTGCCGAGGTTAAGTGGCATGAGTTGACGACTTAAAACAGAAATACATGAAGAAAATGTTAAAATTTACGAACAACTGACGCTTACACGTGTATATGTATGTGTGTACATATTTTTGAGCAGCACAGTTCCACAAGCACGAGCTTACAATACAAAAGCAATGAAATCTTTGTCGCAACATGTTTTTCAACCAGTTAACTGGAATATCCTTTCGTTAGTTTATGACAAATTTGGCAACAGTAATAAAAATAACAATAGAAATAAAACAGCAACACACACACGCAGCTATCACAAAAAGGTTGTCAATGCATAACGGTAACAATAACTAGACAAATTATGCATGGTTGCAAAAGTTCTTGATATGGCAATAAAATAACCAAAAGTCAATGGTTTTGCCTTTCAAGCCGAAAACTTTTTGGCATAAAAGCGAAGAACGAAGAACGTGGCATAGAGATAAGACTGCAACAAATTTCACTTGGTTGGCTGTGCTCGAGCGGGTTTAATTAAATTTTCTCTCGTGTGGCTGGCAGTTGTGTGTATGAGTTGTTATTTATGAGTGTACATGTCACTTACTATGTGCATGTGTATGTGTGTGCAGTGGTGGATTGAAATTTAAGTGCGGCGAACTATTTTTACTATTAAAATTTGCGCAAGAATTCTATGAGATGGAAGCGGCGTACCAGTGCAGGGAATGATGTCTAGGGAAGTCCATTGCGGCTGCGATGAGTCGTTAATCTAAAGGGTGGTTAAGTTTTAAGGGCCCGTATTTATTTTGAATAAAATTCAATTTTTTTAGAAAATTGTTGTCTCTTGTCTTTAATATGATAATATTGGTATAGCTCAATTACGTATGAAACAAAATATTGGCAAAATGGCTGCCGTGGCCTCGGCGGCACACCTCCATCCGATGGTCCAAATTTTCGATGACGCTGAGGCATAATTGAGGTTCTATGCCGTTAATATGCCAAATTATCTCATCCTTTAGCTCTTGAATTGTTGCTGGCTTATCGACGTAGACCTTTTCTTTCAAATAACCCTAAAGAAAGAAGTCCAACGGTGTCGTTGACGTATAGGTGTGGTTCACATTCAACATCGGCCCTTGAAATTTAACCACCCTTTGTTACGTAATCAAAGAGTTATTTTGAAGTGGGGCTGCCTATTGCATCTAAGAAGGCTTCTAGCTGAACGCCGTGGTGACTGCTTTAAACTCAAGCGAAGGTTGACGTCAAAATCTGGGCTCAACACCAAGTGCAGGCCAAATTTCAACAAGAGAATAATAATAAGCCAGTTCCATAATCATGGCTTATACCTAAAAGTACTTCATCTTTATAACCTGAACCTCAATATCATACATTTTCGGGAAAAAATTATGCAGTATTGGAGGACAAGAATAAAAATGCCCGGCTCTGAAATTTTTCAATACACAAGCGGAGTCCGTATACGAAATGTCATCTCCCAAGGTGATTCGTTGAGTTCACTCTGGTTTGTGCTCAGCATGAATGCCCCCAAGCACCACCTTGAATGAGACGAAATGTGTTTTTTTGCTAAAATATGGACACCCTGGAAGCGGCCTTTTTCTAAGTAAACGATTTGAAGCTTTACGTCAGCAAACCCAAACATCTAGAAAACCTTTTGAAATGTGTCGAAATCTTCTCCCAAGATATTAAAATTCCCAACGGACTTGACAAGTGCCGAAAGATCTCAATACTAAAGTGTTCCTAATCCAAACTGCACATGGCTGTTATAGCTTCGGATGATAATTACAGCCCGCTTCCAATGAGTCAATTCTACGGAAGCAGGAGTGCCACAACAACAGATGAAAAGATTCAAAGATTGTCTGAAATGGCTGTTTACGGCGTTTATCGAAAATAATTGTTGAGCTCACATGCTGATCAAAATTTGTCGCACTTATCGCTTGCCCCGATAGGCCGATTTTCGCCGAAACGGAGGGTGTCATTTTTACCATACAAGAAGGAGAAACTACATTAAATATATAATGCAGGATCCAAAATCCGTTGCGTATTGCTTTTATAAATTGTTTGGTGATTTCTAGAAAAGAAAAAAAATGGATCCCACTTGTGTGAGATAACTACACAGGTTTGGCTTAGAAGGAATTAGCACAAAACTAGGTCCTTCATTAATCTAAATCGGCCTTTCTATAGTACGGTGGTCGGTCTCATCACCAGACACTGCTAATGGGAACCTATAGATAACGTTTGCGGCTTGACGCTCAAATGATTTATGTCGCGGCTGCAGAAATGAGGAGGAGGTGGAGAGCGTTGAACACTTCCTCTGCCAATGCCGCGCCCTTTGCCAGAATGCGATATCGCTGTCTAAACTCTTACTTCTACGGGATGCCTAACAAACTGGGAATTGGCAGCCACCTAAAGTACTTTATCGTTTACATTAGATACGCTCTCAACAGTTTAAGATGGGGCGACGTAATGGAAGCCTTGAAGGCAAAATTCAAGACCCCGAATAATTTATTGAAAATTAATTGCAGCTATCTAAGCAATCGCGTACTCTTATACGAAACCGGCTAAGGATGTAAAACAAAGCAAATAACAGCAGGTGCGGCGCAAGTATTAATACTCGGACTTGATATGCAGACGATATTGAATACGCAGACAACATTGCAGCTGAAATAACTGATCGGATCATTGATGAAGCCAAAAGCAAATTAAATCAATTGATGATCCGCGTACAGACATGGCCAGAGGGCCACGAATTAAAACTGGCCACAGAGAAAACAGAGCTCAACCTGCTAACCTACAGATGTATCACATTAGAAGTAGATATGCAAGTACTCGGCGCCACTTTATCGACAAAAAGAGTGGTCAAGTACTTGGGAGTGCAACTGGACTCAAGATCACCTTATTGGGCGCACATAAATCATGTTGCCATACGAGTTGCCAAAGCAAGCGGCATGCTAAGTAAGCTTATGGCAAGCCTGGGAGGACCAACGCAGAACAAACGAAAACTTTTAATGGACACGACGAACTCGATTCTTCTGTACGGATACGAAATATGGGCAGATTCACTAAGGGTTAAATGCTGGCGAAACACTTTACAATCGGTGCAGCGCATCAGCGCTCTCAGAGTGGCTTCTTCATACAGAACTGTATCAGAAGCAGCGGTTTTATTTATCAGCGGAACTATCCATATAGATACTTTTAGCAGCAAGAGCGCAAACGGAGATGGCAGGCAAAAATCTCAAGAATTCTCCAACATTAGAATTCAAATGCTCGTACTTTGGCAAAGAAGATGGATTTCTGAAGACTAAGGTAGATGTACAGCGAGACTAATGCACTGATTTAAAAAAGGTGGGTAGAAAGCAAGAACGGTGAGGTCAACTAATACCTCACACAGTTTTTGGCCGGGTATGGGTACTTTCTCAAGAATTTGTGGCGAATGGGAAAAGTTAGCCAACCAAACTGCATTTATGGGGATACTGAGTATGATGATGCTAAGCACACCCCTCCTTCAAATGCGAGAGGTGGAATACAGAGAGAACTATCTACTGCAGCGACCTATTGGTGGATTTACACTTGAAGAAATAATTGAGAAAATAATGATAGGCGAAGAGAAATGGAATGTCGTCGCAAATTGCGTGGAGGATATATGCTGAAAACAGTGAAGCCCGCACGGAATTTCCTTACCGCATGCCCTTACCGTGCACAAAAACTCACCCCCGAGAACAACTGCGTCTTTTAATTACATATTTACACAATACATCGGTTTGTGTGTGTATGTGTTTGGTTGTATCTACACAATGTTGCCATTGATATTTTTACTTACACACTTTTTCACACATCCGCGTTATCAGTTACAATTTTTCATTGTTTAATAAACCAAAGCCAAAAACCAACAAATGCAAATAGTTCATTTATCTATAATTAACATTATTCAACAGTGTTTTTAAGCTATTTTAACAAAAATTATCATTTTTCTAAGTTTATTTTGTAAATGATTTCGAAATGGACTGCTTGGCAACACTGCGTGGTGAGAGAGCAATCAGCTGGATCGAAATTACGGATTTTTTTAATAATCGTGAAATGAAATCTACGGTACTACGATACGGAAGGAAGGAATTTTTCGTTTACATGGGGTTCTCATTAGTTTGATTGAAACAGCTGGGTCGGAATTGCGTTTACGGGCTTCACTGTTTTCAGCATAATATTCAAAAAAGAGGCGTGAAATGGATGGAAACATATGCTGAAGAGCATTGAGCATAGGTTTCTCGAAACAAGCGACCCTGGACGCAGGGGGAGTAAGTAACTGTTCTTCTTAGAACGCCGTCTTGGACCTCTACCTCTAACTTGAAACGGGGTTGAGGAAAAAATTCAAGAGAAGAGGAGGGATGTTTTTAGTGGAATCACCATACACGTAACGGGTGATTTTTTAGCTATTATCTTTTTAAACAGTTGGTTTAAACAGCTGATGTACGTTTCGTGTTTTGTTTCACTGTTAAACTTCTTCCGTTTGGTCTATAATTTAACCATGAATCGTCTTACAAACGAACAACGCTTGCAAATCATTGAATTTTATTATAAAAATGCGTGTTCTGATCGACCCATCGAAGCGGCTATTCGAGCTATTGTGACTAAATTTAGAACCAAATTTACATTATTGGACATCAAGCCACCCAGACGCTTACGTAGGGTGCGAACTGAAGAAAATATCGCAGCAGTAACGGCCAGTGTCAATGATGACCATCAATTATCGATTCGTCACCGTGCGCAGCAATTGGGCCCCTGGTACTCAACAACGTGGAAATTTTTGATGCGAAAGGATTTAGGTGTGAAGCCTTTCAAAATACAGCTGGTGCAAGAATTGAAGCCGAACGACCTACTGCAACGCAGAATTTTTGGTGAATGGGCTCTTGGAAAGTTGGCCGAAGATCCACTTTTTTATCGAAAAATTGTGTTCAGCGACGAAGCTCATTTTTGGATCAATGGGTACGTAAATAAGCAGAATTGTCGATGTTGGAGTGAAGATCAGCGAGACAAATTGCAAGGGCTACCAATGTATCCAGAAAAGGTCACAGTTTGGTGCGATTTACGGGCTGGAGGTATCATTGGACCGTACTTCTTCAAAGATGCTGCGAATCGTAACTAACTGTGAATGGTGAGCGCTACCGTGAAATGATATCCAACTTTTTTTGCCCAAAATGCAAGAGTTTGACTTGCATGACATGTGGTTTCAGCAAGACAGTGCCACATGCCACACAGCACGCGTAGCAATGGACTTGTTGAGAGGCGAGTGCGGTGAACATTTTATTTGACGTTCGGGACCTGTCAATTGGCCCCCAGATCGTGCGATATAACACCTTTAGATTATTTTTTGAGAGGCTATGTTCAAGCTCACATGTCTATTCAGACAAGCCTGCTTCAATTAACGCAATGGAAGACAACATTAAAGCATTTATATTTGAGATACCGGCCGAAACATTGGAAAGAGTATGCCAAAGTTGGACTAAGCGATGGACCATTTGAAGCGCAGTCGCGGTCAACATTTGCATGAAATAATCTTCAAACATTAAATTATATGGACTGTACTATCGATTTAAATAAAAATTTCATGAATTTTTCTGAATTTTACGTTTGTGTTTTTGAAAAACTTTCCTATAGCTGTTAAAAAATCACCCTTTAGTAAAAACCTTACCATATGGTGCAGAGGCATTTTTAACCCAACCTCGCCGCTAAAAAAAACAAAAAATTGTGCATCAGAAAAACGAAGTGGTTTCACTTTCTGGGGAATTAGATTTAATTGGGAACTTCAGAGTAAATTAGCGGTATCAATCACAATGGCTATCCAGTCATAAGTGGGCCTCCTCTACAACCTTATGGAGAATGGCAACCCCCGTAACCTAACCTAACCTTGTAAAAAATTTAAATTTGATTCATAAGTACGATACTTTTAATTTAAAAATATCGGTGTAAAATATTTACTGCTTCCAGTACGGAAATTCACAGATTACACAACTTCACAGTCACACACACATACACAGGCACTACGCCACAGGTCGCAACAGGCTCCAAGAGCGCACTAATGAGACAGGCGAAGAGACAAAGTCACTCAACCGATATTAAATTACCAACAACAATAACAAATATGATGAGAAAAAGCCACAACCCACACGAAATGCCGCAGATTACCACCGCACCGGTGAAATGAAGCGGAAGAGCAGCGACATTAAGGAAGTTATAAACATTTTGTGGCGATCACAGAGACTATCAACGGAAATATGCGCGGTAGCCATTGGTTGAAGTGCAGCTGATGAGACGCGTGTCTGTATGTAAAGAAAGGAAAACATATAGAGAACTTTTGCTAACAAACAAATTTGGTTGATGAAATTTTAAAATATATTTTTAAGGAAATCCGTTGCTTGCCTTATGATTTCCTTTGGCCATTTGCAAAGAGACACAAAAAGATAACTAACTAAAATAGCAAATATTATGATGCCTTCATTTCCAGTTATTTACATATTTATGAGCATATAAAATTCCAAAATTTTATGTATTCAAACAAGAAAAACAAAATAAAAATAAAATAAAAATGTGAGACTCTAGTGCTGCACTTCAATTAAATTACGACAACGTGACTTCATCTTTTGTATTTAAATTGCAACGTCGGGCAATGAAAGTTTGGCCTGCTTATTGTGAAACCCCAGCAATGTCTGCATATTTTATGCATTTTATGCCGCGTGCACACCGGAGGAATTGCGGCAAGGCAGGCGAGTAGTTGTGCAATATGCATAGATACATAAGTATGCATACATACATACATTCGTACAC
This sequence comes from Anastrepha fraterculus, assembly GCA_037575425.1. NCBI lineage: Eukaryota > Metazoa > Arthropoda > Insecta > Diptera > Tephritidae > Anastrepha > Anastrepha fraterculus. The sequence goes on along the minus strand of JAYXIM010034725.1, from coordinate 7,683 downwards.
ACAAACATTCATGTATATTTATGCACTTAGAAATGAAGCAACACTGCTAATTCTACACCAACAACAAGAGCAACTAACAGCAAGCCTAAAGCTGACAGTTACAACTCACAAATGCTTACTTACTTACATACACACATACATTCTTGCGATATACATCCAAATATAATATATTTTCAAGTGAACGCTTGGCTGTGTGTGTGCGTGGGCATGCTGGCACGTCGAAGTTTTGCTTCTTTATGCCCGGAATTGTTGCAGCTGTTGTGGCATCTCAACGACTAACTTTTCTCGAAACTTGAATATATCTCCCGCCCCGCCCCGTAGCCCTGATCTCTCTACCCTTATCAGCCATGAAGTTTTGCAATTGCAGCTATGCGCTGCTGGGTATTGCATTAGCATACCCACACACCCACACACGCACACACCCACACTCGCATACAAACGCCGATAAATGCATTTCTACAGTGTCAGTTGCGCATTGTGCTGGCATTAGGGTGTTGTTGTTGTATAGGTTGACTACTACTGGTGACACCTCTGCGAGATTTAAATAAACTGCTGGAACCACAGAGGATGCCGGGAGTAAGTCTTAACCCTTAGCTGAGGTAGGGTTAACCTTATAGCACAGGGTGGCGCAAAATTAATCACTCTATCGAAAGGCTTATCGTTTTTGTAAATCGCGTCGTACGTCAATTACTGATATATTTGACATTTGTGAGCTAGAAACTTGTAGGCTGAGAAATCAATGAAGCCAAAACTTAAGCGCTTTGTTCAACTTATTCGGACTGTGTCAAACTCAATGTGGGTCAAATACTCAAAACTGGAGATAATATTAGGTGCGCAACTAAGTTCTAGCTGTTTTTTGATGAAAATACAACTTTAATCCGGAAAGATGGTTACAAGTGAGTCATTGAAAGTATTGCCCCTCGCTGGCTACTATTTTCCCATCCTTTTGGTAGATCTCGTATACCGTCGCGGTAAAACTGTTCATCTTTTGAGGCTATCCACGGATCCAGACATTTTTTGATGTCTTCATGTGAATGGAACTGCTAGGTCAGCTAGACCAAGGGCCATCGATCGGAACAGGTGATAATCGGAGGGCGCAACATCTGGAGAATATGGCGGGTGGGGTAGGATTTCCCATTTTAGTGTTTCCAGGTAGGTTTTAACGGGTTTGGCAACGTGAGGCCGAGCGTTGTCGTGCTGTAGAATCACTTTTTCATGCCTCTCCGCGTATTGCGGTCGCTTCTCGCGCAGTGCTCTGCTCAGTCGCATCAATTGAATTTGATACCGATCCACAGTGATGGTTTCGCTTGGTTTTAACAGCTCATAATAAATAACACCAGATTGGTCCTACCAAATATTATATATAGCAAACTTTCGCAGCGTGAATATGCGGCCGAGGCGACAACGTAGAAGCATGACCGGGCAGTCCCCATGACTTTATTTTCTTTGGATTGCTGTAATGAATCTATTTTTCATCACCCGTCACGATGCGATAAAGAAAACACTTCCTTTTTTGCCGCTGGAGCAGTTGTTCACAGGCGAAAAAACGACATTCAACATCCCGTGGTTTTAACTCATATAGAACCCACGTCCCCTATTTCTGAATCATTCCCAAAGCATGCAATCACTTGGAAGTGGATTGACGGGTAGCTCCTAATACTGAAGCAAGCTCTTCTTGCATTTGACACGGATCCTCATTGAGCAATGCCTCCAATTCAGCGTCTTCTAAGCTTTTTGGCCTTCCTTTACGCGGACCGTCGTCAACATTAAAATCACAGTCTTTGAAGCGACGGAACCAATCTCGGTACGTTGTTTCACTTAAAGCAGCATCTTCATCAACTTTTTGTAGCTCTCGATGCGCTTCAGCCGCCGTTTTTTTCGAATGAAAGAGGAAAATCAACACTTCCCGCAAATGACGCTTATTCGGCACAAAATCAGACATTTTCACAAAACCGAAAGTATACGATACCAAAACAAAATCACTAATGTGTCGAAGCAGTTTGTTTACCTTACTATATGTCTAAGCTTGGTTTATGACCTTTAGGTTATGTTAGAATCGTCTAGCACACACTGCTGGCGGCATCTATTGACAAACAGCGGGAACCAATAGTTTTAAAGTAGTGAAGGAATTTAAGGTCATAGGAGTAACCATTAATCATGACAGTCAAATTTCTGCAGAAACTTCTCACGCAAACCTCATGGCGAAACGCTGCTACTTCTCTCGCAAAACTGTTCGTGCACTCGACTGTAATATCCACAATAATGATCAACAGATTGAGATGGACAGGTCACATATTACGGGCTAATACCGATTACCCACCTCAACAAATACTCTTTGGAAATATCCATTGACGAAGCCATATAAGAACGGTTCGCCCACCGCTCGGATGGATTGTTGGTGTAGATGAAGAAGCAGATTTTTTTGAAAGTTCGACCCGACCCAGGTTGTCCAGCCAACAATGAGGATGATGAATAAGATAGCTGATGTATACCCTCCGACAAGTAATGGAGAGCTTTAAGGTCAAAATAAAGATTTCCCCACGCTCAAAATCATTTATTTCTTTATTTATTAAAAAAGTTATTCAAACCCCAATTTGGTTGATTAATTTTGCGTCACCTTGTACAAGTTATTTAAAGTAGTCTGTAGCTAAACTTGTCAGCTAGGAAATTACTGTAGGCATGAATTTAGTGATACCAAATATCTCTTGTTCACTCCTAGCGGTAAATTTTATGCTCTAGTCTATTACATTTTAATATCATAGAGTGAATAATTATTAAAAACAAATAACTAAAAAAAATCCCCGTGAAATTCTGCTATATTCACTCAATGTAGGTGCTTCGGTCAGATATTTATTTGGAGTTTTTAGAGCAGTTCATGTAAACTTCGGTGTTCACCCCATCGAGGTGTTTACTACATATATCGAGACACTACTGTATTCAAAACAAGGTCAAAGCGACCAATTTGTATTGCTGCTAGTGGGTTAAAATATTGGATTGGGGAATAAGTTCATAGCGTTTTTATATTTTCTTTTATTTTAAAACGATTTCTTTGCTCTTAGGTATTCGATAGAACTATTTCTGCTACACAAAACTACGTTAATTGTATTTTTGAGTTACTTATTTTTTTATTAATTTTGAGGCTTAGAAATGGAATACCCAGGAGGCAAAAATCTGCTCTTCTTTGCTTTTCTTTGAGGTCAAAATGCTGCCGAAGCAGCCCGGAACTTTTGCGACGTGTATGGAGATGGTTAAAATGGTTTGCAAAGTTGAAAAATGGCGTCTTTGGCGACAGTGACACGTCCCGCAGCGGAAGGCCTTCTGAATTCGTTGAAGAATGTCTCAAGTCACTTTTGAAGGAAAATGTACCCCATACCAGTTGTGAATTGGCGGAAGAAATGAACTGGGATCATAAAACGATTCTCAGGCACCTCCATTCAATCGGGATTAACCAAAAAATTGAGAGCCTAGGTGCCTCGCGAGCTCAATGAAAGAAACAAAGAAAGTTTCCTTCAAATTGCTTCTCAGCATTGGCCGCCATCGAGCAACACGCGGTCATAAGCAGCACCTTTGATCAAAACGAAAGGTCAACAAGGAGCTTCACATTGCCCAGCCACACCGCGTGAATGAGGCTATTGGACTATACTCCTTCACGACAACGCCAGGCCCCTTGTTGCACAAGTCGTCAAAGTGCACTCCAAGAGCTCGAATGGGAGGTTTTTCAGCATCCGCCGTATCGAAACTCAAACCAACCGGCGGCCGTCGTAGCCGAATGGGTTGGTGCGTGACTACCATTCCGAATTCACAGTCGGTTCGAATCTCGGGGGAACACCAAAATTAAGAAAAACATTTTTCTAATAGCGGTCGCCCCTCGGCAGGCAATGGTAAGCCTCCGAGTGTAGTTTTGCCATGAAAAAAGCTCCTCATAAAAATATCTGCCGTTCGGAGTCGGCTTGAAACTGTAGGTCCCTCCATTTGTGGAACAACATCAAGACGTACACCACAAATAGGAGCTCCTCGGCCAAACACCCAAAAAGGGTGTACGCGCCAATTGTATATATATATACCATATATATATATGAACCAACCGATTGCCATCTTTTCCGCTCCCTGTCAAACCATATGAAGGGCGTTACCTTCGGTAACAAAGAGGTCTTTAAATACTGGCATCCCATCATAACTATCGATGAGACTTGGGTCTATCATCATAAGCCTAAATCAAAACAAAAGACTAAAGAGTGGTGTGAATCTGGTTCTTCGGCTCCGAGACGAATTCGTTAGCATCAAATTTTGGGATGCGAAAAGAATTTTCTGTGTGAATTACTTGCAATAAATTTAGGTTACAATAATCCTTTTAGACCAGCTGAAAGAAAAAAGTCGTGAAAAAAACTAGTTTGCTAAAGAAAAAAATTCTTTTTTATCAGTACAATGCGCCGAGTCACAGCAGTATTTTGCCAATGGCTCAAATCCATGAATTAAAGTTTGAATTGTTGGACCGTTCACTTTATTCATCAGATTAGGCCCCTAGTGACGATGAGGCCATAATAACTGTGGAATCGTATCGTGCAGCCCTTCCTTATTCTCACTTCAGGGATAAAATTCATAAATTGGAATCTCGTTGGAATAAGTTAATTGATGTTCATAGAGACTAAACTGAATAGTGAAGCGTAAGTCATAATATAAAATTACGTTTTTCTTATCGAACTGCAAAACTTATTGAACAACCTAGTATTCTACAAAAATATTTTTTCTGAACTTTTGCTACATTCACTCAGTTTAGGTGTTTTGCTCAGAAATGCAGTTAGTATGTTTTTGTTTTGGTTTTGTTTTTAATTTTTTTTTTAAATCATGCACAGTTAATTAATGTAAAACTGCATTAAGTTATAAAAAGCTTTGAACTGATAAATCCAAAAAGCTCTAGAGGCCTTGCCAATTTGACTTTATACTTTAGTACTGAAGTGGAATTATCCCACCGCCAGACTTTGATGCTGCAAATATTGCAAATCACAGAGGAGCTGAAGGAAATTAGTTTTAAAGCGTTTTAATTTTTAATGAATTTTTATATATTTGCTTTCAATAGCAATTCAAATAATACTCTGGAAGAGAAATATTATATAATAAAGTCGCTACTAAATCACCAGCTTTGATTAAAAAAAGTCAGGCATTGAAATCAATCAATCAGAAAGTAGAAAAGAAAACAACAACGAAACACGAACTCGACTGCAATTCAAGCAATAATACAAAATGCAATCAAACTCAATATAAAGTAGCAACACAAATACGAGCACCAATAAAAAGGAGTGAAATAAAAGCATACACAATATAATGCAATCAAATGTGAATATATGTGCTATACACACATACACACACACACAAGTATGCACACACACACACATTCACCTAGAATCGAATGAACGCTTATAATGCCATGAAAGCAACGAACGAATGCAATTCACGTAAAAATGTCAGAAATTACGAATTTAAACTGGGACATGTGCGAACACGAGCGGCTGAGTACGTGAATGAGGGAAGATGTATTTGAACGGTAGCGCAGCAAGAGCGGCAGAGAATGCATTTGTATGAATAGCCAGCTACACTAAGTATGTGTGAGTGCGCTTGCATAGTTGATGGCTGTGGTAGGCAACAAATGATCAAATGGATTTGCCATTATTGGCATAAGATTGTCAGCTGCGCTAGCCACACACATACACACAAGCAAAAGCTAGCAAATTGCAGTTCAAGGACGTTGCTACATTCGAGCACTGTCAGTTAACCGTTATATATTCGAAGTAAGTAACAAAAACAACACCCCGTGCACACAATGACTGCATTGTAACTAAAAGCGCAACGTTGGCTAAGCGAAAGCGCAGAGTTTATCGATAGAAAATATACTAAGTAGGCAATTTAATGGAGGAAGATGGATTAAAGTGCGGTGTGTCAGCTGTTGTCTATCAAAGAATGCAGAACTGGTATGCAGATGCAGACGCACGCAACTTACTTCAAGGTAAGTTTGAAAAGTGCATCAAAATTTATGGAATTCTGGAAAATATGGTAATGCCACAAATTCACTGCAGTTGGCGGCGTATGAGCAATAATTTTCTCGCAACAGACAGCCAAGCAAGGAATGCTGCACTGCTGCCATTAGCATTTTTTTTGGATTTGCCAAACTGACACAGAAATGTCATTCTCCATTAGCACCGATGACGAATGTTGATGGTAATGTGACGTTTGGTAGGCGGTAAGCCAACGTGTGACAAGCAAAGGAGGCTGACAGCAGTTGGTTGCAAATTAAATTCATAGGTGGGTACATTTTTTCACATATACGAGTATAGGTAGCAGAGCGAAACAAACATGAAATCCATTAAAAGGAGGCTTATCTTAATGAACTTGTGGCTTCAGGTATCTCTTCAAATTAAAAAAAAAAATGTTTTCCAGGCACTTACTCTAAATCTAGTGGTATTCTACAATGGTCGTATCATACCTGCTACAATGCCCTCCAATCTGTGGATGAGATAAAAGGCCTTGCAGTAATTTTTACTCTAATTTTTCATGCTCAAGTTATATCAATACGGACTCTACGGCTCCGAAATACGATTGGGTGAAGGGATTCCGAACAATAATAGAAGAAGAGTGGTGGAAAGCGGTATGAAACCTAGCCTCAATACGCTTAATATATTTACTGACGGCTCGTAAATGATGGACGGAGTAGGTGCAGGGATTTATTGCGCAGAGCTGGACATCAGTCGTTCAGTTAAGCTCCCTGACCATTGCAGTATTTTCCAAGCGGAAGTCTTCGCGGTAGGAAAGGTTGCAGAAATAGCACAAGCAAAGACATCGAGCAACTTCAACATAAATGTATACGTTTACAGTCAAGCGGCAATGAACTCATATGAAATTTCATCTAAAAACATTCTTAGGACCAGGGCAGCCATAGAGAGACTAGCGGCAGACAGACGGTTACACATCTATTGGGTACGCGGACATAAGGGCATTGCAGGAAACGAAATTGTAGGTAAAATTACCAAAAGCGCTGTTTCCTTCAAATTTCCGAAAAGATCATTTTTCAAAAATAAATGTTAAAAGTATAGTATACATACAAAGGCATATGTGTGCCTATGCATTGGTTTGGCAACTAAGTAATTGCGGTTTTTTTTAGAAAATCAAAGACAATTTTTTCATGGAACTAAATAACTTTATTCTGTAATGTATTGCCCATTCTCAATGACCTTTTGTCATCTTTCAAGCAGCATCGTAATCCCGCGTTCATAAAACTTCTGGTTTTTATTAGCAAAAAACTGAATCAGGTACAATTTGACATCATCTTCATTATTGAAATTTTTACCACTCAAGGAATTTTGTTAAGATCGAAACAAAAAGTAATCAGGTGGGGCCAGGTCAGGACTTTATGGTGGATGTGGCAAAACGTCCCAACCAAGCGCCAATAATTTTTGCCGAGAAACATATGTGTGTGACCATGGATTTGTCAAGATGGAATACAATATATGGGTTTTCCAATAAGAGGTGTTATTTCGATATTCAAAGAAAAATTCAATTTTTTAATATAAATGAACGGATGTTTATTTCATTATAAAGAGGAAGGTATGCCGTTAATAGCGGAAAATAACTTCAGGCAAATGACCATCACGACCACGCTTACAGGACAATATCCTTTTCATGAAATTTTCC
>JAYXIM010034714.1:0-10506 GCA_037575425.1 Anastrepha fraterculus | reverse complement strand
GCAAAAGAAAAAAAATCTTCATTTGTTTTCATTAGGACAATGCCGAGTCACAAGAACATTTTGAAAAGCCATGAATTAAAATTCGAGTTGTTTGAGCATCCACCTAATTCATCAGAGTTGGCCCGTAACCACTTCTATATTTTTTCAGACCCAAAAACATGCATGCGTGGAAAGCGTTTTTCATCTAATGACGAGGACATAACAGCTGTGGAAGCGCGTTTTTGCGGCCCTTTCAGATTCTCGTATCAGGGATGACATTCATAATTTGGAATCTCGTTGGAACAAGAGAATTGGTGTACATAGAGACTTTACTGAATAATAAACTGAATTTCAAACCTTAAATTCTGTTTTTCTTATCGAACCGCAAAACTTATTGAAGAACCTAATATTATTATAAATGTCTTGCATATTTTGACGTAAGTACAATAGCACTGCAGCAGTAGCTACTAGAGTTGCCACGAATAGTGAATTGGCCGAATACCGAATACCGAATATTCGGCAACGCTGTCGGCCGAAGCGCCGAATATTCGGCCGCCGAATATTCGGCACGAAATACATGCTTGTCGGGGGCGCGTTAGCTGGAATAAGACAAGTCGCAACCTGTTAGTCGCACGCAAACCAATAAAACAAATCGCAAACACAACACAGTGCGGGAGTTAATTGCGAGTAAATCATGTCACGGAACGCTTTGTTAGTTGAATAATACATAAAATAAAACTTAATTACTATTTTGCTAAGAAGTTTGTTCCTAAATTCATTTTCAATTGTTTTTTTGTCAAAAAGCTTATAAAATGGTACCAGTTAATAAAAAATCGCCCATATGGGAATATTATGAGATTTGTAGTGAAAAAAAAAGCTTGTTTTTATCCATCACAACTTACCACTGATCAATTTTAAATACTAAAGTGTTGTAATTTGAAAATAAATACATAATTTTGAGTAACATAACGTGTCTTTTTTACATGATTTGGTATTCGGCGAATACCGAATAGCAAAAAAAGTGGCCGAATAGGCCGAGTACCGAATAGTTGCCGAATATTCGTGACATCTCTAGTAGCTACATAGGCATGAGGCAGCGAAGCTAATGCTACTGTAAGTGAGAAAGAATTCGTTTGCTGGTTCTTTCCCCATCGAAATTTCTTATGTTACATATTGCAAATAAATTTATGGCTTTATACGAAGATGCATTCAAATTCGTAACTTGTAACGGAAATATTTATTTTTAGTTTATTTATTAACTTAAAAGAGTAACAGTTATTAATAACTATTCCACTTACGAAATAAGCACTGGCTGCCAGGGCCTTCGGCTAATGGTATCTTAATACAAGAGGATGGGAGAGGGTAGTTGAAGAAGTGTTAGAAGATTAGTGGGTAGTGTGAGTTTGAGTGTAGTATAACTTTATATATAGTTTTCGCAAAAGTAAAAGTTTTAGTTTAATACATTTTTAAATTAAGTTAATGCTATTGTGATCTGTGTACTCAACAACATGCTGATTCGAAAGTTCAAGGTTAGGATGAATTGCATTTTTAGTGTATTCTAATCCTGGGCAGGTATCGAGGAGGTGTGTTGTCGTGTAGTGGTTTGAGTTGCAAAAAGGACAGTCTGGTTTGACTGTGCCGTTTAGAATGTGAACCTGGGTGGCTATAGTGTGACCGATTCCAAGGCGTGTAAATATCTTGAGGTTCTGAGAAGACATGTGTATCGGATATATGGGTTTGATGCCAGTAGGATTATATTTTTTGTACAATCCATTGACTATTGTACGTTTCCTGAAAAGATTTTAGTATAATTTTCCGAATATCTTTGATAGTAAAATGTGCACTGAAATGAAGAGGTTCTTGAGCGACTTCTTTGGCTCTGGTATCAGCGCACTCGTTGCCTTGTATTCCGGCATGACCCGGAACCCACATGATTCTTATGGAATTTTTATTTTATAACATTTTATTGCGGATTTCGGTGATTAATGGAGTTTCGTTAGAATGGCTCAATTACAGATTTACTATCGCTGCAAATAATGAATTTCCCGCTTTCGTCGGCCGCTTCAAGCAATGCAGCTGCCTTCGCTGTGAATACTGAGCAGTAGGAAGGTAAAACACCGACTGAGATTGTGACCCCCAGCTGGTTTGTGACTGCAAACGATGTGCAGAAATAATTTAAGAAAAACCCTCTCCTGTAAAATTTGCTATTTGTCACTTACGTTAATTTGGCGATTATGACTCAATACATAATTTTGTTTTTTTCTTTCTATCTTTTCCTTAAACAAAATCTGATATTTTTGCTTGAAACCTATTTAAAACTCAGCGAAAAACTCATCGCAGTTGACTATTCAAGTGATCGATGAATTAATTTTTTTCTTTATTTTTAGTTCGTCTCATGTAAGCAGGAGATATTCTACCTTCAACTGTTATGATTTCCTTTAGATGACAGTGAAAGGCAGGAAGATCTAAAATAAGAACTGCCATAAACTTACGATTCACATTTAAATGTCAGCATGCAATTGGCAACTATTGAATTTTCCAGTTTATATTTGCGCAGACCAACGGTGTGCCACATCGAATATTAGGCTTATAATGAAATGGCTGAGACTTGCAGTAGGGCACAAGTGTCCTTTCTGGTGGCACGCCGCCACCAAACCAGTATGACGTTTAACAGACTAACAGGACATGTTTTGGTAGCCCACCTGCTGCTGCCATCGGTCGAACTTGGTAGGTTGGATGTGTCACCGCTTCCACTACGCTGGGTTAACAGCAATTGTCAGTGGGTACACACACAGTTGATAAAGTTACAATTATTTTGCGACTTGCTTTTTGCACTTATTTATTTATAGATTGTGTTTTTACTCATCTACCTGGCTATTATATAAATGAATGAGTTTACCTACTAGTGTATTTGTATGCCGACAGTGCGGGGCATGCAACGAAGCGCATTTTAACTAAAAGTCTTTACTTTGTAAAATTCCTTTGCTCTATTTATTTATACAATTGCCGTTATTTAGTTATGTGGGCATGCGAAAATACACTCAAGCCAAGTACTCACATGCACTTCTCTGCCTACTGCTCTAGTCTACACATCTGGCCCTGAGCATAGCCGCCCGCATACCGCATATTTGTAGGTATTGTTTTTATTTAAGTTGCGAGAAGCCATTTTCAGTCCATTGTTTTACAGTATTTGATTTTATTTTATTTATTCATTTATTTTCTCTTTTATATTTTTTATGTTTTTTTTTTTGCTTTATGCTTCACATTTCAGTGTTTTTTGTTTGTGCAACTGGGCTACATTGTCTTCGTTGTCATTTGAACATCATTGCATGTCCTTCGCTTCACTTCTTCCTTCACCACCTCCACGCTCCGCCTTCGCATTGGTTGTAGAGTACAATTATTGCGGCCGTTGATATCGGTGTCATTGTTGTACTGTAATTGTTGTTGTTGTTGTGGTTGTTAAATAAAATATCATTTTCAATGGAATTGTCAACGGACGACTGCCAGCTGTCGACTGCAGGCCACCGACGACAACGCAAACGCAATAGCAAAAGCAAACGCCAGTGCCGACGTCCACGTCCACGTTCACGTCCACGTCCACGTAGACGAACAGACAACTGCGGCAATGATTAGCTTTTCTACAATTCGAGACTTGCCTGTGGTGCCCGGTTACTAGTCCTCCACACAATATTCCCGCATGCTACATACGCCATGGCTCACCATCAGTTGTCTGTCACTCGTCGCCTGGCACTAAGCCTCTTTGCCTGCTGTCTTCCTTCTTACCATTTTGTCTAGCAGGGATTATATGTTGGGCGGGAGTTTGTGCGTGGTTGTTCTTGGTCCACAATATGGGCATGTTTTACTGTCATTCTATTTTGCTTACAGTGAATTTTACATTGTTCGAATTCTAACATTTCTGTCGCTCATAATCCTCTTTCGGTTGTATGATTGACGCTCAGCTGTGGAGTAAGCGCCGATGCTACTCCCATTCGCTTCATTCAGCGATTTCTTATTATGTGACTTTTACTTATAAATTTTTATTGTTTAACTTAATTGCATTCAAGTGTTGACATTGTAATACTAATTAAAATATTTCGTCCTTTTTATTCTCGTCTTTTTTATAGCTACTTTTGCCTGCTGAGTTACTTGCTTTGACAAATTCTACAAGCATCATTGGGATAGTCGCTTCTTATGAAGTGATTAGAAGGAATCTGGTTAGTTGTATTATGGATACACAATTACAGTAATTTGTCGTTGTAATTGAGTTATGTACAAACACACTGAAATGCGCATGAAGAGAAGCATAGCTATGTGAGGTTAGGTTGAAGCGGCTTTTGTTAAGCTGTACCGGCTAAGCCTACGAATAGGTCAATTGCAATATCACATGAATCAAGTCACCCTTTCTATTCGAATAAGTGCCGAACATGTGTAGTTGGCGAATGGGAGCAATGGCCATATCCTTTATTAGGTTAGGTTGAAATGGTTGAAATGAACGAAGAAATCAAATTCATCCTTTGTGATGCCATTTTGAAGGAAGTAAGGTGGAGGAAGACCGAAAGGATGAAAAAAGAGTGAGAAGAAGGGTGGGGCGAAGGGGGAGTTGATTATATGTAGATTATGAACGATCAGTTCGGTTGCGTTATGGTTTTGTTAACCGCTTTATGTTGCTGATGAAGTTCTTCAAATTTGTAATATCAAGACCTGCTACATCTTATACAAGTGAGGCAAAAAGGACTAGATGTAGTTCAAAGTCTCACAGCAGGCATACCTCGCGGATGGTGTCCTGTGAGAACATCCACGAAATTCGAGAGCTAAAAATTTGTCAACCTCAGAAGATTCTGGAACGCTTCCGATTCACACGTGACCAGAAGGACTTCAAGATCTTACAAGTTAGGTAGAAAGCATAAGCTTGACAGAGAGGTTGGAGTCACGAAACCAATAGAACCTGGGCTTTTCCTGACCATGGGAGCACATATCATCAAGGAAGAGCTCCGATCACACCGAACTTCCCGACAAGTGCTAAAGTTAACATGAAACAGTGTTCAAGACGAGGTCGACTCAGACATACTGACAACAGTTACGGACGTTTAAGTTAACGTCTCACGACCATATCATACACATAATGCACATGACATTACCGCACACTTTCGAAGTTCCATTTACTTCTTAATGGAGTAATGAAGACTATCAGCGACGTATAACCTACATATGTCATAGGTAGAGAGCATGGGAGCAGGTTTTTTTGTGGTTGCTATTCACAATCACGGCTCCACCCTCGATGTAGTGCAAATGCGGTCCCGGGGTAGAAGTAAGCCGAAGAGTGGAGGTCTGTTTGGGAGCGTGCCCTACATATCATTGGCGCGACGGCATCAATTGAATGTTTCTGACATTTTTATCCTCCCCTCCCCAAAAACAGAAAAACAAAAACGAAAAAAAAGAGCTCGGAGGCTAAAAACAAGGCCAAGAGACGTAAGATGGTACCAGTAAGGTCCTTACTGCGAGGGTATAATCTAGAGAGATTTAAACATCTTATAAACCTCTTTTGAAACAAACTGAGAACGCTCACAACGTTCTTATTGTTCACGGCACACGTCGATGCCATCTGAATAGGATCGGACGTCTGATCGCCATCAGACGACTCATGTCGATTTTCCAACTTACACTCCAACTTCAGACACTGCCATAGCCAGAAATAGTAAAAACCTCAGCCTGGTATGACCAGCAGGAAAACACATATACGTTTAGCCTAGCCCAGCTTCAATATGGATTATTGAGGAAAGTGGGCTTTGGATGAGGTATTGTGAAGAGTAGAGGGCACAAAAGATCTTAAGGCCAAAGTGTAAACCTCCATTTTATTCAATTCTATAAAACTGCATACCCAACAATTAAAAAAAATATTGGAAAAATTTGAATAAATTGTGTGTAAGAGGCGTTTTCGACTGGAATCTTTGAAGTTTTTGTTTGAGTTAGCTGCAGTGCCCTAAAGTTGAATGCCATATGTCCATATCGGTTTCAAGATAGCTCCATTACTCCATTACTTTAGAAGCAACCAATCAATTCATATATATATATATATATATTTTCCCGTGGTTCCTAGGTGGAACAAAGGGCCTCAATAAACAAGTTAAAGTTAAATCTATTAGAAGCTAGGAATTTTATTTGCCGCCAGGAGCGGCCTGCTTGTTGCACTTCTGTTTCTACTAGTCGCCTCCACGTGTTAGATGGTCTGCCAGGTCTGCGGCTGCCTTGGGGGTTCCAATCCAGGGCTGCTCTAGTGATATCATCATATGGCTTTCGAAGTGTGTGACCGATCCATTTCCATTTGCGGCGTCGAATTTCGAGATAGACTGGTATCTGTTTCGTTATAGTCCACAGATCTGAGTTTGATATGACGTTAGGCCAAAAGGGGGGGCTGATGGGGAAGTGATGCGTAATATATAGCCAATCCTTCCCAATTGACAACCTCACCCACTGTCCATTCGGACTTGGTGCCTCCTGTTTCTCGCTAACGAGGCTCTGTCGACCGAGCAATAAGGCGGTATAACCTATAGATTGCAGGAAGAAATTCCTTGCTCCTGCCAGCCTGAGGCAGTACCGGCAGCCCCGGAAACAGGCTCGGGTGCGGAAGGCTAATCCCTACCCACCTCAAAATAACGGATTAACGAAACCAAAGTAAACAATGTAAATATAAATCAATTCATGGACCGATCTAATTCGAGTTCTTCAGCGCTTTTCCTGGTTTGAGAATCATTTTTTACTTGAGCTACTTTCTATTGAGGGCGAACAAAACCAGATAATATAGTTGCTGAGAAGAGATAAAAACGCGTGGTTAAAACTTAAGATAGGGACTACTTTTTTCAGTAAAAGGATGGCATGTATGTACATATACAATATACAGGAACAGGAACAAGGGAAAGAACAAAAGTGGCAGCTAGAGTTGCCAGATTTATATTGGGTATGGGAATAGGTTTCGAAAAATGCTCAGAAAGGGTGTAAAAGTCCAAGTAGTTTATTTGAGAAGATTTCTAATCTTTCAGAGGTCTGTGCCAGTTCTATATGTTAGTGCTATTTTTCGACCTCAATCTTTTCTATTTAAAAAACGTTTACAAAGTTCTAAAGCTGATATAGGTATAACGTCTTCTTGCAGAGTTGTTGATTTTCGCGAAACATGCAAGATTGAGAGATGAGAACTATATATAAGGGGGCGCAAAATTAATCATCGAATTCGCTTTGAGTAACTTTTTCACTAACTACAGCAAACAAAAGATTTTGAGTGATGGAAATTTTACTTTTGCCCTTTACGAGCTCCATCGCTTGTCTGCTGGTATACTGCAACTGTCCAGTTCACATGTTTCAAATATGATTGCAAAAATTATAAATCTTCCGATAGGCTGAATAATTTCGTGCCACTTGTGTTTTTGTCAATCATCATTAGTAGTTTGAATAAAATATTTTCCACAGCTTTCGAATGTTAAATGAGTATTTTTCAAAAAAAAAACAAAAACAAATTCTGGTTTCATTGCGACACACTTCGCGTTTCGTAATAAATAAAATAAAAATTCGACCTAAATTCGTGGTTGGTAAATTTAAGCCCTGCCCTGAGTTCAGATAAATATTTACTAGTGTGCATATCCGAAAAAAACAGTTAGCGGCGTAAAAATTGCTGCGACTTCGCTTTGTGCTTTGAGCTCACGGCTAAAGAATAAATTTGTAAAGTGGAAATTTCGGCAAAACAAAAAAATGAAACGGGTCACCATGAGAATAAAGCTGAGCAAACTTTAGAGACTGCGGGTAAACTATTCGTTAATCATACATACATTACGTACGCATACACATACGTACTCTCATACACATAGAACACTGCGACAAAGGGGCGGTCGCACCAGAATATTCACACAAAGTCGGCCGAACACGATTTTATGGTGTGGCGCCATGTGCGCACTTCCCTTTTGGTCCAATTGCAAACGCGGAATAATTTCCCGTCTCAATGTGCCCTCAGAGCCGCGTTTGTTGTACCTTACAGATGCATTTGTATGCTAGCCACAAAACGGTAAATTGCATACAAATGCAAAAGAAAAATCGCACATAAAGCGCACCACTCAAACTTATACGTGACCGGTACGCGTATATAAACGAGGGCTGTGTGATAAGTACCTGGTTTAGACAAGAACAAATTGTTTTTTGTGTGTAAAATTGATTTTATATTTCCATGCAGTGCTGCAGCGTTCTTTTATTTTTTAAAAAATTAAATTTTTAAAAAATATGACTCTTAAAATCCTTCAAAACAAGCGTTAGTTTCAGAAGTGACCTCATCATTAGAGCCTAACTTCTTATACGGAGCCATCTTTTTATATCCGAAAATGGGAAGTATGTAAGTGCTGGGCATTAATTCCGAGCATGTGAAAACAATTCGTATCCTAACTTATGGGATTTTTGAGGTTGACGGACATGCAGTGCCAGTTGTGAGCAACTGCGGCACCCATCTCGCGGAAAGCCGCTTTAAATCAAAATGTATTTTTATTAGTTTATCTCCATCGCATATAAAATTCTATTTTTCCTGCTATGTTATAAACTGAAACCTTACACCCAACCTCTAATTAGGCCATACCAGCGCGGTTTCAGACCTGATCGCTCCACCTTCGACCAACTATTCACACTGCGGTACATCCGACAGGAGAAGACCCTTGAGGACAAAGTTAATACGCACCACCTATTCGTTGACTGCAAGGCAGTATTCGATATGGTCTGAGTTTGGTATCCCTGCTAAGCTGATGCGGCTGTGCTTAATGTTCGTGAACAGCACACAAAGGTCCGTCAAAATAGAAAGGGACCTCTCCGCACCTTTTGTTACCATTCGAGTTTGCTGACAAGGGGAGCCGTAATTTTGCGATCTCTTCAACTTTGTTATGGAGCGTGTGGTTCACAAGGTGGGGGTAGAATGAAGGGGAACTTTTTTCTATAAGGAACTGGACACTTTCCTAGCGGATGCATCATTGGTCATACCAAGCAGGCTATTGTCACCACTTTTAGGGCTATTGAAAAGGAATTCACACGATTAGGTCTGACGATAAACAAAGGCAAAACCAAGTATATGCTGGCATCCAGGCTGGCGTCCTGCAGGGATTTGTGGCGTCTCGAACCACGTATAGAAGTTAACAACAATAAATTCGATGTGATTATCCGCTTGGTTCCGCTGATACCAGCAACAGCGATGTCAGCCTTGAAATCAAGCGAAAGAGAACACTTGCTATTAGGTGCTACTTTGGACTAAGTGTGCAACTGATTGGTAAAACCCTTTCTCGACGAATGAAAACAACACTATACAAGACGCTCATCATCCCAGTGCTGCTCTATGGCGCTGAAGCCTGGACAGTCAAACTCTCAAGCGCGTTAGGAAAGTACTTCGCAAGATTTTTGGCTTCCGCTCACGTAGATGACGGATCCCGCATTCGAATGAACCACGCGTTGTATGAGTTTTCTGGAGATATTGACATTGTTAAACGAGTCACCCTGCGGCGACTAAGGTGGCTGAGTCACGTCGTCCGTATGCAAGGAACTGTTCTGGCGAAGAAAGTGTTTGAACCCACAGCGAAGAGGATGTGCTCGTGTCCGATGGAAATATCAAATTGAAGATGATCTGGCTTCTCTTGGCTTAAGAAACTGGAAAAGGTGTGCGGAAAACAGAGACACCTGGCGAGACATTATTAGGCGGACTGAAACTTGGTAACGGGTTGTTACGGCCAATTAAGTATGTAAGAGTTTTAAGATATTGTAGTTTTGTGCCCATTTAGTTGCAATGTACACAATCTCAGTAATCTCACTCACATTCACTCTCCGACCGTTTGTCACAACGTCGTGAATTTTTTCAATAAATTCTGAATTGCTAACCTCAATGGAATTGGAATGGCCTGGAGGGCCTCATCAAAAATGTTTGTGCGGCTTCGTTGAGAGTCAGCTGTTCAATAATTTAAAGTCCATAGCGAGGGAGATTAGGTTAGGTTTTTGCGGCAGTCGGTTTAGAATAGCCAACTCACTTAAGCCATGTAGGTGCCTTGTGGTATCACTGTGTAACACCGGAATCTCAGTGTTTATTTTTCATGGAATCATTTAGACGCTCTTGTGCAGCGCAGTATAGGCTTTATGCTTGACCCTGAAGATGGTGATAATATTATTTGGAGCTGCCAGTCATTCCTGAGCGATCATTGATCTTTGTGTAACTGCCTCCATTGATTTGATGGCCGCCTGACTATCTGAGAAGATATTTATCGTAGTTTCTGTAACGGCGGATGTGTTAAGGTACACAGTTACCTCCTCTATGGACATGACTTCTGCATGGTAGATGCTACAGTAGTCCGATAATCGAACAAATATTTCCATTGCTAATTCCTTTGTAAGAACTTCATATTCTACTTTATTTTCTAGCTTGAATCCATTCGTGTAAAAGTTTATTTCCGCCTCTTCTGTATGGTCTTTGGGTTTGCCAATTTCTTCTTGACGAGATGTTATCTTGAAGAGCCTGTCGAAGAT
>JAYXIM010034710.1:0-14221 GCA_037575425.1 Anastrepha fraterculus | reverse complement strand
AGTAGAGGCACAGGAAGACCAACTCAGTGTTGGAAAGATCAGGTCAAGAAGGACTTGGTTTCACTTGGTGCTTCCAACTGGTGCCGGTTAGCATCGAGAAAGACACGACTGGTGCGCTTTGTTAAGCTCGAGCCAAAATGGCATAAGCAGTTATATGCATCAATCAAGAAGAAGAAGAAGAGAATGCTCATAAAGGTGTGCGAATCTTCCGCCAAATTTTTCTCTCAAACACTCCAAAGATCGCATCACATTCCCAGCTTCTGCATCAAAAAGTGTTAGAGAGGGGACTAAACTTATCAGTTCCGTCAGTCAGTTTAAATTAATATTTGTTGGACAGAGAGGATTCTCCATTGGATTTTAAGCTGATATCAGTATCGTTGACGTACATCAGCAATCGTATGCTAGTCATAAAAAATGGTATCTGAGCGATTTAGTTCTGCAGTTCGTAAAATCATTTTCAGATTTAAAAAGGCGTTCAACACGGAGTCACTTCATTTTTTCCAGAAGTTCTTTCTTTATACCAGAACTAAGGTAGAGCAGAGGTGGTATCACTCGTTGCTTAGTAGTCGAAAGCCACCTTCAAAATCGCCGAAAGGACGGAAAAACATGCTTTTATTTATCGCTTGAAACCTTTTGATAGACTTAAACGTCATTAATATCTTGTCTATAGCGCATTTAGTAGACCATTTATGTGGTTTAGGCAGTTGACTAACGGAGGCCTGCATAACAAGCTCGATAGATGTTTTCAAGCAACAAACAGATTGAGAAGACTAATTCGAGCTTAACTGCAAGCCGTTTTGTTATTCTGCAGTCGCTCCATTGTTATTCTTGATTCGGTTTCGCCAGCTACTGATGCGATCATTTCATCATTCATGTCAGGTTCGTCTCTGTTGATTTAATTTCCATGTGGCAGCGCGGAGAACTGACACCATTTTCGCCCCGGTCTTGAAATTATCTGTACGTTATTAAACTTTCTGATATATTTTCCGAACAACTTTCCTGTCAGCTTTTCATTCAAGTATTTCATATTTTATTCACATGAGGGCCCCTCTACTTTAAAAAATCAGGCAGTCAGTATGCTTCATTTAAATAAAATAGCAGCATTCTAAAGCCATTTTTAAAGATTTTTTTCTCTTTACAACTCAGCTCTACACAACTCCAATCTCATCAAATGTTACGCACCGTTACCTTCACGAGCGCACATCAGCACGCTAGCCTACATACGCGCATATGAAGTCAATGCGCAGTTGATTAAATTGAATGCGGCACTCAGAAGTATGCAACAAATTTTCAAATTTAGTTTACGACCTTCGGGATGCGACACAAAACGTGAAAAAAATGTAAGGTGCGTCACCGCCTCTTTCAAAATATCTCTTTCAGCGAAATTTGTTCACTTTGTTCGTAGGTCTGCCTTTCTGAAAGGGCTGCGTGGACTGGTGTGATTGTTGTGTGGTCGGTTTGAAGCAAGCGTGTGCAAATGTCTTTCCGAATGTACTTTCAGTCGCTGATACCAAATGAAATGAAATCACACCGTTTGGCTGCTTGAAGTTGTTGGTAAACACAGACACCGACACAGACACAAAGGCAGACGCCAAGCAACGAACTATATAGTGAATGTCTTGCCAAGCAAAGCGAATTGTAATGAGTACGACAAAGCTGAAGGCTGAAGGAGTTGGGCGAGAATAAGTGAAATGAGATAAATGACAAATACAAAAGTAAATAAATGCAGTTCATGTTGACTTGTATGTTTAATTAATGTCGCTGCTTGTTGACATCAACAGCAATAAAGGCAACAACAACAAAAGCAACAAAGAAGAATGCCTCTGTTGTACCGAAAGCGGTGAGTAAGTGGTTGTGGATGTGGATATAAATGGCTGGGTGTAGAAATTTGCTAGTTTAAAGTTATTTCCCGACAATTGTATCCACAGGCCATTTAGATAAAGTATTTCAGAACAAGAACTGGGTGCCAACTAATTCTGAAATATTTATGGTATAATCCGTCAGGCTGTGTAGCTTTCCTTTAATGTGGAAATTTTTCTTAAATTCTTAAATATGTTTTGTTTTTTACTAAAGCTAGTAAGGTAGTTTATTCAAAATAATAACATAATTAAAATTTGTTCTTTTGTCTTATGTCTACGCAACTTGTAAATTCAGTAAAAATGTTGGCAACTCTCCCCATTTTAAAAGGAACGAATTTTACTCTGTCGGATGGTGCACTTTTTAAGTGCATATTTACTATTTAAGTATTGATTGGCCGCCATAGCCGTAGGTGCATAACTACCATTCAGGATTGCGTAGATTCGAATCTCCGTGCATGTAACGCCAAAATGATAGAAGAAGCTTTTTCTATAAGCGGTCGCCCCTCGGGAGGCAATGACAAATCTCCGAGCGCTTGTTTTTTTTCGGGACAGACTAGCAAGTACAGCACTCAGATACCCATTGTCTTGTACTCGACTTCCGAAGAAATCTGAGTAGATCTTGTGGTGCCAAGGAGCCAAAGTGGTCGCTTCTTAACACATCTGTGCTCAAAGACCTCAAGCCTGATTCGAGCAAAGGCGGGGCAGACGCACAGAAAGTGGTCTGCGTCCCATCTCTCTCTCCACATACTGGGCAGAGTGTACTGTCTGAGATGCCCACCTATTCCATGTGATTTGCCCATAGAAAGTGACCCGTCATCAGTCCAACCAACTGTCTACAGTCTCCTCTGCTTTGTGATAGGAGGAACTGCGACAGTCAGTCGGATATGACAAGTAACATCAGTTTTGTCTATCTGCAGCCTCTCTCTGTCTAAGGCCATGAACGCAGCTTAGCTGTCGCTGCAGACACATATAGATCTGCCTTTCCATCTGCTTTCAACAACAAAGTTCATCGCTTCTTGAACAGCATACTACTCTCCGCTTGAAACACAGATGCATGCATTACAAGAGCAAAGTGCAGTTTTGTCCCGCTGGATTCCCCGTAGACCCCAAAGTCGGAGCCGTGCTCGGTCCTGGAGCCATCCGTGAATATGCTCATACAGTGCTTGCCGGGCTAATTTTCAGAGTTTGAACACAGCTGAGTCTTCGGCAGCACCACACTGTATCGCTTGTCAAGCACGACTCTGGATGGCATGGAGTCAAGGGGCATGGCGAGGGTCATTGGATCGAAGTCCATGCCTACTCTGTTGCCCAATGCCGGACAGGGGCCGTACCAATTCCCATTGTGTTTCAGCCTGCAGATGGCCTTCAAGGCCTCTCCTTGGACGAAAGCATCAGGTGGGGGTAGACTAATCAGAGCATCTAATGCCGGGCCTGAAGTAATCGGAAAAGCTCTGACGGAAGAGATGGACACAGTCCGTTGTAGTCTCGATAAGGTCCTCTTGACTCCTACGAGAGAGAGTCTACTCATCCAGACTACTGATGCATAGGTGATAATAGGTTTTATCATAGCCGTGTAGACCCATAGGGCCTTGCTTGGAGAAAGACCCCACGTTTTCCCAAAAGCACTCTGTCAGTGCTTTGGATGGTTTTGTTTCAACGTGTGATTTCCAGAGGAATTTACTATCGAGGATTAATCAAAGATATTTAATTTCTTTGGATAGCTGGATTGTTACTCCTTTAGCTTAGGAGCTTTGAGTGTATTTCTGCCATAAAAATGCTCCTCATAAAAACCATTTAACGTTCGGAGTCGGCTTAAAACTGTAGGCCTCCCATTTCTCGAACAACATTAACATGCGCGGCACAAATACGATGAACAAAGAGGCCACATTTTATTTATGGGTGGGCGCATATTCCTCTTGTGCTGTCGATTGCAAGCAGGCGCTTATAGTGACTTGTGGTTTCGTCTTCGGTAACGTCCACTGAAATTTTCTAAGAAATAGTTTCCTAGAACATTTTAGTCCTCAAATGTTTTGTTTTGAACTGCAAAAGGAGTAGTTACGAGGTTTAAATGATCCTCTATAAATTTTATCATAAAATAGTGGTCATAATATATTCATCAGAAACCGACTTCTAGCACTTTTTAGAAGTTCTTTAAAGATTTCTTTGAGCGTAAAACGGACATTTTGCCCTAATGTAAAAACAATCTGACGCTTGTTGGAATATAACTGTGTCCCGGAGTATAGCTGGGACCTACTCGTGACTTACTTTCACGATTATATGGTCGCTTTTCTGTAACAAAAAAGCTGCCTACATTGCACCGTCTCGTAATGAGAGAAAAGGTTTGCATGCAATAAATTACCATGATATGGTCACGAAGCGAAAGAACGAAAGTCCGACGACTTACAAAGTCCGCGCACTGGCAAAAATAACAGTTGGAAAGTTGTTAGAAACATCTATACATACGTACACACATACATACATACACACATACATGCATGCATACATACATATGTGCACGTAACTATTTGCAACCAATGCGAAAATGCGCAGAAAGCAAGCACTTCAGGAGTCAAGGACGATGCCGTCTCGTCCACTTGGTAAAGCTCATTTAACGCCTGAGTTCTTAACTGAAATATTATACTATTTTTCTATGTGTTGCATAAATAAGAGAAGAAAACTTAGCTGATGCCGTGACATATGCCTTTATGTATACTTGTTGTTGTATTGCATATTAAGTCTACGGCACATCAAACACATATTTGCATACACCTACTTTGCATCGCGTTGTAGATATGTAGTTGTGTGCCTATGCGTAATGAGTATTAATTACACATAAAATTACAAGGAGTGTCGGTAGACGGAAAATGTATTATACCAACTCATTTCCGTTGGATGAAATTAGACCAAATTACGAAGCACTAAGTATAAGTACTAAGCGATTTCAAGTCCAAAAGCTTCAGTGCGGGAACATTTTTGTGAGAAGGCAAAAAATAAAAATTCAACACAACTACTTAGAATATGTTGCGCCTTCACTAATGGCAAACTGCTCTCTGATTTCTGAATGGAGTGAAAAGATTCGTTTCACTTAGGCCTCTGTGGTTTGGTGACGACGGACTGAGCTTTAGGGGTTAGCGGTAGTCAGAATTTTCAAAACATTCGATTTTTTTGCATTTTCTTAAAGTATAATATCATAAAAATATTGTGTGAAAATTTGAAGTGAATCCGACAAGTGCTTTGCGAGTTATTCAACATTTAGCAAAGGGCGCTCGCGTGCTCCGGAATCGAAACGACGATGCAGTAAATCCATTGTTTCACGGGCTCTAGGACTGTATGCAACTAGCGCCGTCCGCCGCCTTGTTGGAACCAAATGTTGTGGCGATCACGGGCTTCAATTTCGGTCATCAAAAAGTGGTTTCTCATGGCGTGATAGCATTCGCCATTCATTGTTGAAATATAGGCCGATGATTCCTCTAGCCTACAAGCCGTACGAAACAGTTGTTTTTAATGGATGAAATGGCTGCTCTTGAATGACTTCGAATTGTTCTTCAGCTCAAATATGGCAATTTTGTTTATTGACGTAGTCGTATAAACTGAAAATGAGCTTCATCGCTGAACGAATGTTCAAAATGCGGATCTTCAGCTTTTCACAGAGCATCGATTTTGGTAATACAATTTCACGATTTGTAAACGTTATTGAGGCTTAAGTCTTTCTATGCTGAGATGTCAATGAATACTAAGAAAAATTCCATATTTATTAGATGAACTAAGTTCTCGATGTTTTTTTTTATGAAAATACAACTTTACACAACAAAAATACAACTTTACAACAAAAAACGACGTTCAACATCCCTTGGTTTTAACTCCTAAGGAATCCAAGTCCCCCGTTTCTGAATCATTCCCGAAGCATGCAATCGCTTGGCGGGTAACTTCTAGTACTGAAGTAAGTTCTTCTTGAGTTTGACACGGATCCGCATTGAGCAATGCCTCCAATTCAGCGTCTTCGAAGCTTTTTGGCCTTCCTTCACGCGGACGGTCGGTCTAACACTTAGTAAATTACCGTCTTTGAAGCGAACGGTTATACCAGATCTGGGCACGTTGTTTCACATTAAAACAGCATTTCCATAAGCATTTTTGTAGCTCTCGACTGCGCGTTCATGCCGCCGATGTTTTTCGAACTGAAAGAGGAAACATCAAACACTTCCCGTCAAATGACGATTATTCTGGCACAATAACTTCAGACTACTTTTCACAAAACCAATAAGCTATATGAGTACCAAAACAAAATCGATCTAATGTGTCGAATGCAGTTTGCTTTCACCATATGTCTAAGCTTGGTCTTATGATGTTCAGGTTATGTTAGAATCGACTAGCACAGACTGCTGGCGGCATTATTGACAAATAGCGGGAACTTAGCTGCACACCAATAGTTTGACAGTAGTCGCGCCTGATCTGTCATAAAACTCCTATTGGAAAAACTACTTCAAATGTGATCACCCTTTACTTATATGGGTTCCAGAAAACTGCGGTGTTCAAGGAAATGAGATTGTCGATAAATTGGCCAACTGCTGATCTGCGGTTACCTCACAGAGATCAGAGCCAATAATCGGAGTCAGTTCTACAGGAATCGAATCGGTGATTATTTATGCATTTTTAAACAAAGAGTGATGGTCCGGTCTAGGACGCTGCAGAACTGTAAAGTTAAGGGTGTACCAATAACAGGTGTTACAGGTGAATGGATTGCGCTATCGAGAGCGGATTAACGATTTTTTTGGCCGGAATTTGATGGCATTGATCTGGACAACGTTTATTTTCAACAAGACGACGCTACGTGCCACACAAGCAACGAAACCATTGATCTCTTACGAGAAAAGTTTCCGGACCGTGTTATCTCTCGAAAAAGTGATCACACTTGGCCACCTAGATCTTGTGATTTAACACCTTGTGACTTTTTTCTTTGGGACCACGTGAAAGAGAAGGTCCACGCCATCAAACCAGGGTCGATTCAAGACCTCAAAGATGGAATTCGCGAGGCTATCGAGGACATAGCGCAGAAACTTTCTAATTCGGTGAATGAAAATTTCATGAAAGAGACATTGTTCTGTAAGCGTGGTCGTGGTGGACATTTGCCTGATGCTATTTTCTACTATTATGGCATACCTTCCGCTTCTTAATGAAATAAACATCCGATCATTTATATTAAAAAATTGCACTTTTCTTCGAATATCAAAATAACACCAATTATTAGAAAACCCTTTATTTTGAGACAAGCCCGAACAGAAAACTGTCGAACTTTCTTCCAAGACTTGGTGAAAAAGACATTTGGTTGATGGTCGGTGTTATTAGAGG
The DNA here is from genome assembly GCA_037575425.1 of Anastrepha fraterculus. Lineage (NCBI taxonomy): Eukaryota > Metazoa > Arthropoda > Insecta > Diptera > Tephritidae > Anastrepha > Anastrepha fraterculus. Next base: position 7,016 of record JAYXIM010034710.1, on the reverse strand, counting down.
ATACAGTCCATGGAGTCAGCATATGACCACCTTTGGAGTCCACCTGAGGACCCACCTTAGAGGAAGCAGATAGCACTGAGCATTTTCTTTCTAAGTGTACTGCCTTCGCTAGATCAAGTCTACAAATTTTGGCGCATGAGAACGAGTAAAATTCGACCACTCAAACTGGAGGATATTTTCAGATTTGCCAAAGAGCCAGAAAATGCTCAAAAGAATAGCTATCTCTATCTCTATCTCTGTTTCTGTCTCTATCCTATCCTATCTCTTTCTGTCTGCCACTTCTCTCCTTCTTTTTTTTCCTCCTTGACTATCAACCCTTTTACTTTCCAGAGCTTTGAGTATAATGCGCTTTTTATTTTGAGTGTTTTAAAAGTTACCAATCTCGCTATTCTTCTTGGCACGCCTTTTTGAAATTTCAAAAATTTTTAACCGCAATAAAAAACATAAAATTCAATTCAAATTTTCAATTGCGTATCATACAAGTTGCAGCCACATGCAGTTTCTCGTCGCACGTTCAAACAGCTTTCAAATAATTTGTAAAGTTGTTCAGTTCTGTTTTTTATTTTTATTTTTATTACTGTTTCGCCTCACACCCCTTAAATCAACACAAGTTTTGGGAATAACTAATAGATGATACAAAAAAAACAAACAAACAAACAAATTAGAAAATCCACTAAACTCCGTCAGCGCTACACAATCGTGTGGAAAATACATGCAATAAATAAGAAAAAGCTCACACACTAAAGTATACATTTTCAGGTTAATACCGTGAGCAATTCGCATGTCGCACATACAGGGACAGACACCTGCAACATTTTTCACATAATATTTCTTTTTGCGTGTGTGGTGCTCGCTAAATGGATTTTTATTTCATCACTTTCCTTCACTCGCCGCCCTCCACCAGCTTTATTTCATTTTTTCATTTCATAAGCTTGATTTACCTTAAATATTGCACGATAATTGCAAGCTACCATCCAGTCAGTCAGTCAGTTAAGCTGTCACTGATTTAGCGAGTCAATCAACAGCCGCTTGAAAAGTTACCAGCGCTGGCTGTGCATGTTAGCAGCGAACCTTTTTGTTATATTTTGTACCTTTTCGTATATTTTGCGCTTAGCAGTTTGCTAAAGATTAAAATTATCTTCTAAGGTTCAGCACAACACAACATCACCACCCCCAGCAGCCGCCACCATCAGCAGCAGCAACAGCCACCAGCGCTGCTCATCAAAGTCGCGGAAACTTTCAAGTATCTCGCTTGAATGGGAGCAAACGTTATGCAAACGCTACTTCCGAGCTAAATGAGCAAATCTTTGAACCAAAAGCCAAGCAAAGATTTCCTAAGTAAAACGAAAGGATAATGAGAAAAGGCAAAGCCAGACGAAAGAAAAACAAGACACTACATGAGTTCACAAATATTTACATATGTCGATATGTATGTGCATTAAAATGTGCATATATATATCATGAAAAGTAAACGAAAACTAAAGCAGTTGAAGTGCAATGAAGTGTGAACGAAAACAAGAAGCAGAAAAATCGTGAATTTTCAACTCGTATTATTTTTTATATAATATTTTTCATTTCATTTTCCTTCATTTATTCCAACGCCGCTTATGAGTTGAGTAATAACAAGCGAATGCCTGTCTGTCCGTTGCTCATTGAAGCAGCTTTTCTCGAGTTTCTAGTCTTATCCTGCTCATTTGCTCATTGTTGGCGCTTTCATAAAATTCTTTGCATTTTTAATCCTTCACTGTGCAGGACATAGTGCCCCAATTTTGCAACCTCATTATCGTCGTATTGTTTTTGATGGCAAATGTTTCGCTTAGCCGGAATTATGGCAACTCGAGCAATTTCATCGTACTGTATTTGTGTAGGAGTAATAGAAAAATCAGCGAGGAAGTGACGATAGAAAATTGCTGTTAACCTCATTATTGTATGCAAGGATTAAAAAATATCGCCATAAATTCCATATTTGGTAAAATGTAAAAAATCTACGAAATGTCCATGTGAATAGTAGGCAAACTACAACATACAGCCGTAAGCTTTGCAGACGTGGGGAAAAATTTGCTAAGCTAATAATTTGCTATAGAAAAAACTATCCGCAATTTCTCATTAAACTGAACCTGAAAATATTCAGTCCTATCACTCAAACTACTGACGCTCGCCCCTCGGCAGGCAATGGCAAACCTCCAAGTAGATTTTTGGCTTGGAAAAAGCACCTCATAAAAACCATATGCCATTCAGAGGCGCTATAAAACTGTAGGTCCGTCCATTTGTGGAAAACACATCAAGACGCACACCACAAATAGGAAGAGGAGCTCGGCCAAAACACCCAACAAAAAGTTAAAAAATTTTATTTGTGATTTAAAGTACGCAAAATGTAGTTGTCGCTTTGACAAAAATCTAAAGCATTCACTATTTCTGAAATATTAATTTTCCCAATTTTCTTAATCTTACCACTATGCCGTCAGCTCATTTTGATACGACTTTTAAGGATAAGTGATGTCGTAGCAGGGTAAGACTCCGTCAGAAAATATGAGATTTGCAAGTGGTCTTTCGATTTCTTTGAAACTTTGGGAAATATTAGTTCTAGGTAAGATACATTCAAGCCTAAAAGGATTTTGAAAAATTTTCAAAATTGAGTCATCTACGCCATGTTGAATATCGGGACCGTGTTTTTCAAAAATCAATATTTCTTGAACCGGTGGATGGATTTCAATGCAATTTACAGACAATATAGAAACAAATAAGTAGTTTAAATTAGTATTATGTAAAAAAAAAATTTCGAAATTTTGACCAAAAAAAAGTCAAAAAATTTTTTTGAATCAATTTTTAGTTGATTTGGCCACTTTTTTAGATTTTCTGTTATACACGTAACGATTCCTTATGATTTAACCTTTATTTTGAAAAAAAAAATTTTATGGTGTCTATAATAGTTCTCGAGATATTGCGATTTTAGTGGAAGCGAACACCGTGAATTTCGCGGTTACGCAGCGCAGGAGTAGAAAAACGCGCACAGACCTGCAGCAGTCTGCTCCAGTCACTTCATACAGGAACACATAACGCAGCGCGAACCGTGCGTGCGTACGCGAAAGTGCGTGCGCGCTTCCACTAAAATCGCAATATCTCGAGAACTATTATAGACACCATAAAAATTTTTTTTTCAAAATAAAGGTTAAATCATAAGGAATCGTTACGTGTATAACAGAAAATCTAAAAAAGTGGCCAAATCAACTAAAACTTGATTCAAAAAAATTTTTTGACTTTTTTTTGGTCAAAATTTCGAAATTTTTTTTTTACATAATACTAATTTAAACTACTTATTTGTTTCTATATTGTCTGTAAATTGCATTGAAATCCATCCACCGGTTCAAGAAATATTGATTTTTGAAAAAACACGGTCCCGATATTCAACATGGCGTAGATGACTCAATTTTGAAAATTTTTCAAAATCCTTTTAGGCTTGAATGTGTCTTACCTAGAACTAATATTTCCCAAAGTTTCAAAGAAATCGAAAGACCACTTGCAAATCTCATATTTTCTGACGGAGTCTTACCCAGCAGTTGTCTACTATGGGTTTAATCAGGCTTGAAGAACATTGTGATGCCGCATTGCGAACTTTTGAGCGATCAAAGACGCAATGTGAGTTGACAAAAAACTTTATAAGATCACTCCGATTTCTTCACTGCAGAAATCCTCAAACTCATCAAAGAACTGTCTAACCAGAATGATTAGTCTTCGTTCGGCTAGAGCAAAGCAATGGCACAGAAGATACAAACTTATCTCTTCCGCTTTTTCGTACAGCTTTTGCAGAAGTCATGACTAGCCACTGAGCATGTCTATCTATTAGACAGTGTATCGTTACGATAGAAATTAGTGTGTTCTCAGGACGGAGCTTGTCCTATTCACGAGGAAATACAAAATACCGAGAGCTCAACTCCCCTCAATACAGGGCGCTCCGTTGGGTGTTTCTAACAAGGTGAAGTACCTAGTTCTCCTTGACAGTAAGCTAACGTGGAAGCCCAACATCGAGGGAAGGATAGGGAAGTCAACAGGAATGCCTTGTATGGATGCAAGGACGCTGTTAGAAAAAGATGGGTCCTCTCGCCTAAAGTTACAATTTGGCTCTATAATACTATTATAAAGCCTATTCTGTTGTATGGAGTTGCTATCTGGTGTAACTCTCTGGAAGGGATGTCATCGGTGAAAAAGCTGGCGCGAGTCCAAAGGTCTGCCCTCATAGCGATCAGTGGAGCACTTCGAAATACTCCTACTCTAGCGCTTAATGCAATGTTAAATGTGGTACTTGAGACATTGCAATCAAAGCTGCAGTTACACGTATCGCAATCAGACATTCAGTCAGATAGACACTCAAGACTCTCAGACACTCCCTAGAAATTTTGGTTTCATCCCTTTGGCGACTGATCAATGCACACCCTTGCTTAGTCCCAGCGGAATATTCTCCACTGACATTTCTTCAAGGGAAGAGGAGATGGAGTGCAGTACTTGGAGGCAGGGCCTGGTGAACCTGTTCGCGGATGACTCGAAATTGCTTGGAAGGTTGGGCGGAGGAGTATTCTGCAAGATTCAAGTTAAGATTCATTGAAAGAAGAAGCTGATAGGCTGATCACTTGTATAACAACCGTCACGGAGGTTAATATCTACTACGTCAACCAAGCGGCCATCAGAGTCCTGGGCTCGATGATGGTGCACTCGAAACTGTTCTGGGAATGACTGACGTTCGATCGCATCTGAATTCTTTGATATAATGATCATCTGGGTAACTGGTAATAGCGACATTGCAGGAAACTGCGAAGGGACGGAGCTGGCTAGACAGGGGCCCGCGAAACGAGAGGATTGGGATCGTGTTGACTACCTGCGGTCTGCGCCTGGAGAGGTGGGCTTCGCGTGAACGAACGCTGAGCAAGTACACAGATTTGTAAGATCGCGAAATCTTTCTGGAAACGAGTGGATTGGGGGTGATCGATGGATCTCCTGAGGTTAAGAAAATTTTAGCCGTGGAAATTCGTAGATGCCTTTACAGGGCATTGGCCGCGTGGTATACATGCTGTGGGACTCGGTATTACTTCAAGTCCATTTTGTGTTAGTTGTATGGAGGATGAGATGAAATCATCTGCCCTGTATCTTGGCTCTTATCTTTCCGCTACGCCTGCTGATATAGTAAGGATTGATTTTAAAAACCTGTTGAATTTCATCAGCAGTACAAAGCGACTAACACCACTGTAAATCAGCCATTGTTCGGTCGTCTTCACCACATACACACAAAAACAAAAAAATATCAAATGCGAAAGCATTGAAAACATTGACAATAGCCAACGGTGTCTCGGCAATACCAAAAAGTCTAGTGCGAGCAGCTCAAAGAACTTAAACGCAAAATTTGTGTGGTTTCGGTCATTGATTCACCTTCGTGATGACGAAAACAACGAAAAGTTAAGCAAATAATACTCAAGTTGGAACGAGTCATTTTGGTAATTAGACGAGTTAATGTGGTCCTGAGTTGAAACTGCTGAGTCTTTTGCAAATACTCGTACAGCAGTTGTAGCATTGCTATGGAAAAGAAAGTCTCGCGCCTGGTAAGGAAAATATAAATTTCTGGATCAACATTATTTTTATTTCTTCTATTGGATAGGTATCCGTTCTTAAGGTCTTCTTCTTAACCCATCGATCCTCCAACATTTTTCAAACAAAAAAATGTGACGAGGTATTTAACATATGCCCCGTTTTGATGACTACTTCACGACTCGACGTGAATTTTTTTGTCCCAAACGATATCTTTGCATGTATGGAAGTAAATATTAGTCGGTAGAAGTCAGTTCGAGAAAATACGGTAGATGATGAACTAATTTGCATATATTGCAATTCCTTTGTTCTGGATCTTATTGCTATTGTAGCTGCATAAACATTCCCCATAGATGTATCCGTGGGGAGGTTACTTGTCTCCCATCGGACGCATCCCCAGGTGGCGGATAGGGGAAAGCTCGATAAATATAGAGGGTAAGTGGGAAATAAAATACCACTCGCGGACCAAAAGCAAGCAAACACCTGCTTAGAGGTGTAGGTAGTATTTCTATCACTAAGCAAGGGCAGGCAAGCAATCTTCTAGTCTGAAATTTTCATGCTAACGAGTCAACAAATTCACTGCCTTGGATAAGAAAATCAAACTCACCGTTGACGACCTTCGGCTATCGTATTGGGACTAAGATAGGATTCTAGAATATAAAAACCTTACGAGACGCTGAGACAGCTACGTTGAATGTCTTCAAAACATCGATTTATCGCATTTTAACTGATCATTTGGGCTTACGAAAGGTCTGTGCACGTTTAATTCCGCACAAGTTAACTGAGGACCAACAATTGCTCAGAATTCAACATGCGAAAAACCTCATTAAAAAGGCGAGAAAAGACGAGAACTTCCCTTACAATATTATAATTGGTGATGAAATGTGGTGTTTCCTACATGAACCTGAAATTAAGCGTCAAAGTGCCGAATGGAAGGCCCCAGACAAGCCACAACCCAAAAAAATCGCGTTTGGAGATGTCAAAAAACAAGTCGATGCCCATTTGTTTTGACGATTCCAAGGGAGTTGTCCACAAGAAGTTCGTGCCAACAGACCAAACCATCAATGCAATTTTCTATCTTGGCGTTTTGAAGCGTTTGTTGCATCGCATTCGTCGAATTCGCCCTGCATACTGCGAAGGAGGAAGCTGGCGCTTATTGCATGATGATGCACCATCTCATCGATCTACTCTTGTGACTGATTTTTAAACTAGAAATTGCATTTTAACCATCCATCCATCAATCACTAACCGTATACGCCTGATATGGCTCCCTGTGACTTCTACCTCTTTGGAAAATTGCATTTGGCCATGAAAGGAAAACGTTTTGAGTCCGCAGAGGCCATCCAAAAGGCTTGTACCGACATCCTGAATCACAGAACGACGTTCCGGTCAATGACCTCAAACTCTTTTTCGAAAAGCTTTTAGATCGCGCAAAACAGTGT
>JAYXIM010034708.1:0-14771 GCA_037575425.1 Anastrepha fraterculus | reverse complement strand
TGTGGCAGCTCGGAGGCGCCACTCGGCGATTGACACTAATATACCGACAGACCAAAGTATGTGTGTGCCTGTACGAGTACGTTCAAGGGAGGGCAGCAGTGGTAGCTTGCCTGGAAGCGCGCGTTAAAAGATTGCCTGCTTTGAGCTGGTTGTTGCCTGTATTGGAGGGGTGTAAGTGTATAAGTGTATGTGTATGCACGCAAGTGTGGGCGTTAACGGCTTGCTCGATGACAAGAGTAACCGCTGCCAGTGACTGCAGGCAAGTACAGCGACGCCAACGATAAGGATCTCTTGTGCGTGTTTAGCATATTTATTTAATGTCTTCCACGCTTCATTTTGCCCAGATACGAAGGCCAGCAGAAAGCGTGTACCGACTCACATGCCTGCGCTAGTACACTCACACATGTATGTATGTATGCGTGGGTAATTGGCATAGAAGTATTAGGGGCTAAGTGCTTTATATGCATTTGCATGTGTAGTGTTGGGCGAGCATTGTTACTATGCTTGTTTGTGTGGTTGGTGAGCCTTCGAATGAGCAAGAATTGCCATTTCATCTTCCATTGTACTTTGGCGCATAAATGTATTTATAAAACATATGATTTTGCTATTTCGGATGTACTACTCTGAGATAACCAATTTCATTTGGAAAGATTTTTCTAAGTAAACACATATGCTTAGTGTTCTTTCCTAGCAGATTGGTTAGCAAATGAGCTGCTTGTCGTTAAGCATGGGCAATGGTTTCAATTATACTAAATAATATAAAGGGTGGAGGTACTTTTTCCAATAGGGTTTTTTTGACAGCTCACGCGTGATTACTGTCGAACTAAACACATACTTTTTCAGTATTCATTGACAATTCATCATGGATAGACTTACGCCTCAAGAACGTTTACAATTCGTGAAATTGCATTACGAAAATCGATGATCTGTGAAAAGCTTGAGACCCGCATTTTGGGACCCGAATTTCTTCAGCGATGTGGCTCATTTTTGGCTTAATGGTTATGTTTATAAGCAAAATTGTCGCATTTGAGCTGAAGAGCTACCCGAAGCGATTCAAGAGCAGCCATTCCATCCATTGAAAACAACTGTTCTGTGCGGCCTGTGGGCTGGAGGAATCATCGGCCCATATTTCTTAAAGGACGAGGCTGGCGTCAATGTAACAATGAATGTCGAACGCTATCACGCCATGCTAAACGACTTTTTGATGCCGGAAGTTGAAGGCCGTGATATCCACAACATTAGGTTACATCAAGACGGCGAACGGCCTATTTGCCGTAGAGCTCATGAAACACTGGATTTACTGCGTCGTCGTTTCGGTGAGCAATTTATCTCTCGTTCTAGTCTCAGAGCAGTGGATTGGCCACCAAGATCGTGTGATACCTCACCTTTGAACTTTTACTTATGGGATTATGAAAAGTCGTAATGCTTTGTGAATAACCAGCTTCGATTTAGGCATTGGAAGCCAACATTAGTAAAGTTATTCACGCAAAGCCGTGCGCAGGACTCAGTCCACAGGGGGGGAGGGGGTTCTGGATTGAAATTTCATTCACAAATAAAATTTGATAAATGCGATTAACCTCTTTTTATATACGTTAAAAGAGTTAGTAAAGAAAAATTGCCTTTTTTTGAGTGTTTAAGGATCGTGTGTAGGGATTACATGTAAAAAGAAATACAATATTTTTTCTGTTCTGTTTTATACAATGAATATATTAGAGTAACATACATTAAAAATATTTTGCAATGAAAAATAACTTCGCCAAATCTTTCTAATGCTCGCATACTTTCAAGAAGTGGTTTAGGTCATTATATTTTAGTTTCAATATTTTTTAAAACATTTTAACACGGTTTTATTCCAAGTCTAATGGCTGCATGCACTTTTCCCAATGCTGATCAATGTTCCAATAACATTGCGACTCTTCGAGGTACGGAAAAAAATTCTTTCACTACCAAGTCAATGTCTACATTCACATTGCGATGGATATTCATAGAAGCAACTCCATTCAAACGATCTTCTCTCATTGTAGGCCTCAAATAAGATTTCAAGCGTCGCAGCGTGGAAAAAGACCTTTCGTTTGCTGCCATGGTAATGGGCAAAACCGCCATTATTCGAAGAATTTGGTGGACGTTTAGAAAGGCGATTTTTTTTGCAAATGTTTAGGGCTTCAAGCGGATTATGGATGTCTGTACCTGCCATTCGACCCCCAAAACCCCCCGTGCGCACGGCCCTGTATTCACGAGATACCGACCAAAGTCTTCCAGCACGAAGGATCACGGCTCAGTTGCGGCCAACTTTTGAAAGAGATTATCTTTAAAAATTAAATGCCAGGAATGGTGCCACACAAAAATAATAATGATTGACCAATCAATTTGAAATTTCGTTACTTTATTTCAATTTAAAGTCCGATACCTCTAAATTGATCACCCTTTATATACTTATATAATTCGTACTTTAATTCCGCTTGGAACGAAGAGCCAGAATGAAAGTCTTGAGCTCATTTCGATGGTGAGCAAGTCGTTTCAAAAAATTCCAGGTTGTATATGAGTTCGATAAGTCCGTATTCACCCTGCGTACTCCCGGCGATTTTGGTCTACTACGGTTTCTAACACCTTACAGATTCTATTATAGAGCAGCCCTGCATACTTCGCCGCCATCTTTGCGCAAAGTGTGGCCTATCCAGCCAAACCAGCTGGGTTTGATGAGCAGCTCGATTGGGAGTTCGTTGGTCGAATTAAGCAACTCCTGATTTCAAATAGTGTGCGAAATGGTCGTACAGAATTCGGCTGCCGGGTCTCCCAAGTGACGTGGCAGCCGAAGTTGCCCTCATAATTTTCTTTTTCACCATAATTTAAGAGGAAAACTGGTAAATATATCATCCTTGCATGGTCTGAACGAGAACTGAATACACGAGTGTAGGAATACGTGGGAAACGAGCGAGCAGAACTCTGCTGCTGAGTTCCCGGTGACATTGCAGCCAAAATTACTCGCTCAATTTTGTTTGTTACCATAGCTGAAGGCCAAACCTGGTAATCTATCATCCTTGCCGAATCCCTTATGTCCGTGCCACACCAATTTATACTCTCAGAATTTTGCTTCAGATGGTCATAACTTGTCATCTATCAGCCTTAGAAAAATGCTGGCATTCATTCAAAACTGTTCTTTCAATTCAATTTTCGCCTTATTCGAATTTTAAATTTAGTTTTGTTGAAGTTTCCTTCAATGCTGTTCCTCCCCTTGCTTTTCTCTCTACCAGTACCTGCTTTGTTCCATTGTTTGCACTTTAAGTGTTGGCAAAGCAAGAATAACAAAAAATAACCACAATAACAAACAAAAGAAAATGAATATCCAAAGCAAAAATGAGAACAAATATAAACTTCAAAGAGTGTCCGAGACAGGACAACAAACAATGGCTAGGCGAGTTGACGCACCACCATCAACACACAAACCTACCAAATCACTGTTAGCTAAACAAAATATACAAAATATACATTCAAAGTCAAATTAAGACCGAGCAGTTGAAACTTTTGGAATGACATAGACAACAAAAGCGATGGGCAAAAAGTTAGAGGAATAATAAGGAGAACATTTGCTAGATCGAGCGAGAGAGAGGGAGTAGGAGTGCGTACAAGGGGTACCTCAGCACACAGTGGACCACCAAGCAGCCTTTGTTAAGCGAGATGGCAGTTGACTTATACCATGTTTTTGAAGGCTTTGCTTTGGCAACTACGCCCATACACGCACATTCGCTGCTGACTCATAAGTTTGTGGGTCAGTTCGATGAGTATTGAGCCGTTTGAATTTCAGTGCGTTGAGGTTGCTTAACTGGTTTGTTGTTTGCTGGGCTTATTTAGCCTGCTTGCACTAAATTGAGCATGAAATCTCGCCTTCAATCGAATGATTTTGGGCCTATAAAGATGACGTTAGCCAAATAGTTTGCATTGCTAATACGTGTCCATGCGAGTATCGTATCAAAGCACACACTCGTGTGTGTGTGTGTGTGTATGTATTGTTTGTGGTCGTTCTGCTTAAGTGATTTCGTTCATTCATTACAGTGGCATGCCATGTAAAATATTTACATTTAATTGAATGGATTTATTATGCTAATGAAATCACTTCAATTCTCCACATTAGTTGGCTTCGCTCACTTTGCCACAACGGCCATCTCTCGTATTTATACTTAACATGCCTTGATTGACTAACTTTCTCAACTTAAAAGTACATTTAACAGAATCGCCATAAATTTCGACACTTGAAAGGTTTCCTTTGTAAACTAACAGTCAAGTGGATGAGAGAAAATTATAAGTGGTTTTAGAAATTACTTGCAAGACTTTCTGTTTTTTATGGATTAATGAGTCACAAAGGAACAAAATCTGTTAATAATAATGAAATATTTGAATATTATTAGATTTCGTCCGTAGTTTTTTTGTACTTTTTTGAGCACTTGTATTTAGTAGAGGAGCGAACCTCTGGAAAAATTTGTGGATTGGAACAAGGTGTAATACCACCCGTGCTGAGGTTCAGGCTTGCTGGGGACCTATATTTAAAACATAGCCCTTAGCGACTTCCGGTTCTGTGTACTCGGACTTCTGTGCAGGTGGACCTCTTTTACCGGGTACTCGTGGGACCAAAAATGAGCAACAATTTTAAAAAATAAAAAAAAACGACGTAGCTGGTACGACGGTTAGACCACCAGTGACAGGAGGAAGAGGGGCTTCAGCGATAGGGCTAGTCCCAGTATGAGTGCTGCAGCAGTCAGTTAGGAGAAAGCAGGACTGGGAAAGCTTGCCTCCGATCGTTTTACGGTGAGAGTTGTGAGGTCGATTCCGCCTCGCACAAACAGACCCCATTACACTCCAACGTCAGTAAGAGGGCTGGTGGAAGCACCTGCTTTAAGGTTTAACAGGCAGGTGTCTGTTGAAAGATCAGGTAGCTCAGAAGAGGCTGCACACAGAGGTGCAGAGGGACTGCCTAAGCATGACCATCCCTCGAAGCCGGCCTATTATGAAAGGAAGGCGAACATTAGGGTCTACTCCAAGTTAGGAGATCTACGAGTTGATCCGTTAACAGAGGAACTGGCCAGGGTTGTTGAATGGGTTAAGGGGTGGTACGCTGATTGAGAAAACCGGCCGATACTACCCAAAAAGGCAAAACCCGGCTGAGCACACAGGGGAAGTAATTGCCAAAAAACCAAAAATTTGTCGCCATAAGTATCTGATGGTTAGTGTAGCTGTAAAAGGCGTCGGTGAGGTAGTGGCCATCGTTAACAGAGCAGAGGAGGAAGAAATGTCCCCAAGGAAAAATGGAGATGGATTAAAGAAGCTATTGCCGAAGTCTACCTGAAGGTTCTAAGGGCAAACCCCGGACCTCCTTCACTCACTCACGATAGCAGCTGGTACCAAGGTAGGGCGAAGCTCATCGCTTGCGAGGACAACAGGTCAGCTCAGCTCTACAGGTTGGCCGTAAGCAAAGCTGGTGGGGTTTGATCTAGCGGGCGGAGTCACAGAATTTTAATTCACTGCTCTATGTCCATGTCTGCGTACATCTCAAATAGTTCATCGACCATCGGCATGATGAGAGACTTATAAAGTGTGTTTTTTTCGTCTAGAGTGGACTTTACTACTCAACTCTTTACTCAGTCCAAAGAATCACTTGTTAGCAAGACAGATCCTCCGTTGGATCTCAAGGCTAGCGTTATTTTCGTTGCTGATGTTGATTCCCAAACATACGAAGTTCTCCACTTTTCCAAATTTATAACTGCCTACAGACCCAGTCGTCTCGCTTCTCTTTCCAGACTGGAAAAGGCACAACTAACAGCGCAGTTGTTGAAGCTAATGACATCATTATAATGCGTGTAACGAATATTCGTCCCACGAGGTGTGTGTCATGCCCGGAACAATCAGTCAACGTTACGGATTTATATATGTCCAAAGAGAAAAAGCTCGTCATAAAAAAAAGGTGTGTGTAGCGTAGTACACATAACAGAAGTGAGACTTTCAAGGCAGACAAAGAAAGAGGGAGAGACCCGAGACACAATGAGAGAGAGAGAGACAGAGAAAGAAAGAATATATAACTAAATAAATTCACAACATTTGCAGAGAATACAAATAGACAAAATTTACAAAAAACGAAGAAGGGTAGGTAAACGCCGGACACAAACTGTGGCAACAACGCGCACTACTCCGAGCGTTTATCACCCGCACAAACCAGGACCGCAGCAACGGCACAAATTACTGCAGGGCAACGCCAATAAATCCGACGCCGGAATGGATGGAACTTTACAGTACGCACAAGCACTAGCCAGGAAACGAAAATAAGCGCTAAAAAGTAGGCACCAAAAAAAAACGCCAAAAAATTGGGACCAAAAAACGACCCAAACAGTAGGCACCAAGAAAATATAAGGCCAAAAAATAGGCACCAAAAATATATTTCTTACAAGTTTGCACCAACAAACAAGCGCCAAAAAACAGTCAGTGTTATTTCTCACTAGAAACTAGCAACCACAAAGAAAAACTCAGGAAAAATAGCCTAAAGTGTATCTAAGTTACATATAAGGTATAGCTTTCGCTCTCCTTTTCCTCTACGTTATATCTTTTTTCTCTTTCGCGGAACGAAAATGCCCAAAACGTTGCATGGGCTTGACATTTTACTCTCCATTCTCGCTCGTCCATCGACGCCTGAGAAGTTTCACTTCAAAAACCAAATTATCTGCCGTTCGGATTCGACTTAAAACTGTTGGTCCATTCATTTGTGGAACACAACATCAAGACACACACCACAAATAGCAGGAGGAGCTCGGCCAAACACCCAAAAAGGGAGGGTTGAATCAAATTGTTGACTACACATTTCCGCTTGAAATGAAATTAGGTAAATAATGTGTAAGAATTTACAGCAAAATCCTTTACGTAACAAAACTGTGTAAAACCTATTTGTACCCTCTCGCCTGCGTACTCGTTTGCCAACACCAACGCATGGGCTACTTGAAATTTATCGACATGCAAAATTTGATATTTTTCAGGACATGTAAATCTGCAAGCGCTGCAAAAACTATATATGTGCATACAAGCACACAAATAAATTAGTAATGTGTGATGGATGGCAGTGGTGGTGGAGTCTCGGTCATGTGGCTAACATACGGCTATCAATTTCAGCTTAAGGAATTTTCGATTTTTGTGTATGCCACTTTCCTGCTGATTTAGCGTTTTTAAAGTTCTCCGCAAATAATGGCATGCAAGCAAGAAAAAAGCGGAGATTAGGGAAACAAAAATTAACGAGCGAAATTTACATGGTCACTTATTATTAGCCAACACGAGCCAAAATGATTTTCGAAATCTGGTTTAAGTTTTTTAGCAGCTGGCGTTGGCGGAAATTCCGACTTTGGTTATTCGAAACCTGGTGTGGCTTTTTTGTTACTTTAGATGGTGTTTTGCATATCATATTACTAATCTGCTTAAGCATTTATGTATGTATGGTGGCCAGAGCGCATGCATTAGGGTGCGTGAGGGTGGGTTAATTTGTTTTGAAAAAAGAATAACTGAATGCTGAACAAAATTTACTAGTGGAAAATAAATACTTCTTAAAGAGCTTTACTTTCGCCAATCATCTTTTTTTATTGTTATTCATGAGATCCCACACAATTACGTAGAGGCATCTACTGGAACTTCACCGAACTTAGCTTATGCGGATGACTTGTGCTTATTATCGGGCTTATTAAATTTAGCCTTCAAGCCAACATCGACAAAACGAAATCAATAAAAATAAACACCAAAACCCTCAACAATTTTATGCTGCATGGCAAAGAAATTGAACAAGTCGAAGATTTTACCTACCTAGGCAATATAATATCTTCTGAGAATAGTGCGATATGGGATATACTGGACAGAATAAATAAAGGAACTCAGCTGCGCCACATCTGGAACTCAACACAAATATTCTTCCAAACGAAAAACTCATCACAAATATTCTTCCAAACAAAAATGAGACTATTTCAATCAAAT
Organism: Anastrepha fraterculus; assembly: GCA_037575425.1. Lineage (NCBI taxonomy): Eukaryota > Metazoa > Arthropoda > Insecta > Diptera > Tephritidae > Anastrepha > Anastrepha fraterculus. The sequence goes on along the minus strand of JAYXIM010034708.1, from coordinate 6,779 downwards.
GTCATCTCAGTACTGCTCTATGGCCGCGAGATGGATGACATGTAACAGACCAGCTAACCGAAAATATTCAAAGTCTTGTAAACAGATGTGTCCGGCGTATTCTCAAGGTGTCATCAGCAATGATGAGTTATATAAAAAGTGAAACTTGCTGCCAATGACCAACCATACACAATTACGAAAGTGGAGATGTATAGGCCACACATTGCGAAAACAAGCAACGGAAGTCTGTTGACAAGCTCTTGATTGACACCCCCAAGGAAGGCGCAAGAGGGGCGACCTAAGACCACGTGGAAAAGATCGCTACAAGAAAGAGTCGATGAATACTGAAAATCGAAGAATGCACGAAAATTGTTAGCCTATAACAGGACCAGGTGGAATACTTTATTTATTGGTTGAGGAATAAGTTCATAGCATTTTTATGTTTTCTTGTATTTTACACCGATTAGTTCGCTCTTTGGCAAAGGGTAAGTAAATATTAATGCGATAGAAGTCTTTCTGCTCTACAAAACTATGTTAATTGAATTTTTGAGTTATTTTATTTTTTATTAGTTTTGAGGCTTAGAAATGGAATACCCTGGAGGCAAAAATCAACAGTTCAACAAGCAGCGGTCGGACTCTTCTTTGGGTTTCATCGAGGCCAGAAAGCTGCCGAAGCAGCCCGGGATATTTGCGACGTGTATGGAAAAGGTGCCATAGGCGATTCCTCAGCACGGAAATGGTTTGCAAAGTTCAAAAACGGCGGCTTTGACGTCGATGACACGTCCCGCAGCGGCAGGCCTTCTGAATTCGATGAAGAACATCTCAAATCAATTTTGAAGGAAAACGGTCGCCAAACCAGTCGCGTATTGGCGGAAAAAATGAGCTGCGATCATAAAACGATTCCCAATCACCTTCATTTAAATTTACCGACAAATTGGGAGCATGGGTGCTTCACGAGCTCAAAAAAAAAAAAAAAGGAAAGTCAACTTCAAATAGCTTCTCAGCATCTCACCCGCCATCGAGCAACACGTGGTCATTAACAGCGCTTTTTGTACCGAATCGTCACGGGAGATGAGAAACGGTGCCTATATGAAGCGAAGGAAGGAGTGGGTGGCTCCAAAAGATATGCCAAAACCCAAAATCAAGCCGGATCTTCATCCAAAGAAAATCATGATATGTATTTGGTAGGACTGAGAGGGCATGGTGCACTGGGACATGCTCGAAAAGAATGCCACCATCAACAAGGAGCTCTACATTGCCTAGCTATATCGCGTGAATGAGGCTATTTGACTGAAAATACGTGATCGACGTGGTCAAACCATATTCCTTCACGACAACGCTAGGCCCCATGTTGCACAACTCGTTAAAGCGCCGCATTCCAAGAGTTCAAATGGGAGGCCCTTCAGCATGCGCCGTATTCTCTGGACCTTGAATCAACCGAAGAGCGTTACCTTCGATAACAAAGAGGCCCGTAAAAACTGGCTCAACAACTTCTTTGACTTTTTGGCGGAACGCCATCAACAAATTGCTCGAGAGGTGGGAAGAAGTTGTAAACAGCAACGGCGAATATATAATTGATTAACTTTCTGATATAATTATTATTTTTTGTTTAAATAAAATTCTTCGGTAAAAACGATACGAACCTATTCCTTAACCTAATAAATAATATTCCAAAAAAATAATAAAAATAAAAAAATAGAAAAAATAAAAAAAATAAAAAAAATTAAAAAAGAACCACAAAAAAATATAAGAAAACTATACTTAATTTAACACATTTTTAAAAGTAGAAACTATAAAAAACAGTTATACTTTCATAAAAAATTTATTTATAGTCATATTTTTATTTTGGAATAATTTAAATCTAAAAAATAAAAATGTTAAAAAAAAATAATTATTAATATTTGTTAACTCAATTCAGGTCTATAAAGCAAAATATACAAGGAAGTTTCAGTCCATTTTAGAACTATGCTCATATGAACTCTCAAACCAGAAGCAAAGTCGAGAAAAGTTTAGACCTGCCCTAATATGCATACAGAGTCAATGGTTTTATAAATAAGAAAATTTCGAGGGATAGTTAGTCACTGACACTGACACGGACACCGACATAAAAACCACAACTGCTACCACATCCAGCCGGCACACTTCAATTTAATATGGGACGAAGCCACAAACAAAAAATGCCTTTAGCGCTTAAATATAAGTCGATAGTTAATACAACGTAATCAAATACGAAATAAATCCTCTGCCATTAGCAAAATTAATATTCAAAACTTTTTACGGCGTTGACTATTTTCACTTTCTTTTTTGTGTGTGTGTATATATAAATTGAAAAAATATATGGAAATAGGAAAAAGTAACGAATGCGAATAGGTACGATTAGGGAATATTACTACTACCATTTCCCGTATAGCCATCAGCACCTTCTTCGATTCAGCTTTTATCTCCTCAATCGACTCGAAACGCGTTCCCCGGAGTGGTCTCTTGAGTTTTGGGAATAGCCAGAAGACACACGAAGCCAAATCAGGCGAATACGGTGGTTGCGGAACTATATGCGTTGAATTTTCGGCGAAATGGACACGAAGAACGAGTGCAGTGGAGACGGTGCATTATCGTGATGCAAAAACCAAGAGTTGTTGGCTCATAATTCTGATCTTTTTTGACGAATTGCTTCACGTAAATGACACATAACGCTCAAATAATATTCCTTATTAACAGTTTGGCCAGGTGGAAGGAATTCATAGTGCACCACACAACGAAAATCGAAAAAAACTGTCATCATGACCTTTATTTTTGAACGACTTTGACGTGCTCTTTTCGGTCTGGCCTCGCCTTTAGCACGATATTCGCTTGATTGGTCAGTTGTTTCAGGGTCGTAAGCATAAATCCAAGTCTCATCTCCCGTAATGATGCATTTGAGCTTGCCCTGATAGTCTGAAAGCATTGTTTCGCACACATCAACGCAACGACTTTTTTCCAAGAAATTGAGAGTTTTCGGTACCAAACGAGATTTGACTTTTCGTAGACCCAAATGGTCTTTCAAAATGGTTTTCACAGATCCTTCTGATATTCCGATCATATCAGTAAGGTCTTTAACAGTCAACCGACGATTTTTGAGCACTAACTCCTTCACTTTATTGACGTGTTGGTCATCTGTTGACGTCGGAGCGTCCGGAGCACTCCAAGTCATCAACACGTTCTCAACCATCTTTGAAGTCTTTGTACCACTTATAAACATTTTTCTGCGACATGGTCGAATCACCAAATGCCTTCTGCAACATGCTAAACGTTTCTGCAGCCGAAATTTTATTCCGCAAACAAAATTTGATGGCACTTCTCTGCTCAATCAAATCAGACATTGTAAAAATCGAAAAATGCACTCTTGGTCGTTTGGTAAACACAAGCGTAAATATATTACTGATAATTACAATACATTTACATGAAAGTTGGCCCAGATGTGTTTAACAGTGCTGCCAACTCATGAAAAAAATAACTAGAGCGAAATTTTAATCCCGCGAAGTTTGACAAATAAATTCACCTTACTTTTTGCCCACAGTAGTATGATCTAGAAACTGAATGCGAATAGGAGCAGGGAAAATACGAATATGAGCAGAGAACGAATACAAATACAGTCGTAATTCGAAATTCGAGGCACTCTTAAAATATTACGAATTATTGAATGTTTGATATAATATTTTATATATTCATAACGTGAATTAATTAATCATTGAAAAAAAGAACTCATTTATACGGGTTTGCTTTCAATCACATTTGCTGCTGCTCAGACTTTTCAACAATTTAATTTTTTTAAGGAGAAAAAGTGCCTGACATGCTGTTTCATCAGTTTCGTTTTGTAGACAAAAGCTTTGTAAATTATCGAATGAGGCTCTTGCTACCTTAACTGACACCTCTGCCAAAGGTTCTGACGTATCGTCTTCATCTTCATCGTTGCTCTTTTCATTCGTTTCTGTCGCAGATAAAATTTCGCCATCGGTTAGTGATCCTAAGATAGCAACATCTTCATCCACTTGAACATAGTCAGAAAAACTCGCTGATGTCAGCTACTGGTACCATTCATGGTTCTTCATCATCCATAATTATTTGCTTCTTCTTTTCAGCAATCGTCAAACATTAATGCTTTTTAGAATTCATATTTAATACACATTTTTAATCTGTCTACCAACGAAGCCATTCGTGCGTCAAAATTTACCTATGTGCCACGCACAGTAAAGGTACTTACTAACACACCAAGAAACTTTGCAAATTTAAATTGTCGAGTGTTTGACCATATGAGTTCGAATTACCGCGTCGTAGCAATGATTATGAATAAAATATCGCAGGTTTGAATTGACGAGAGTCGACTGTACAAAGAGAGAAAACGAACACGAATACGAATACAAATGAAAATGAATATGAACCCGAATGCGAATACATATGCAATACATGCGAAAAAAGTTCAGAATGTGTGCCCAATAACAGACCGTTATCCGACCCTCGGCGATTTTGGCAGAATCAGCTGAGGGGCTGACGTAACTGGGGTCACGAAGTGGTTTGTTTACGAAAAAACTAAGATTGGTTTGTCCCTTATAAATAGCTATTTCGCTTAGTGAATGGTTTTTTCGCGGGCAGTGCTCGTATATGACTAATTCCCCAAAATCATTACACCCGCACCACATCAAGTTATTTTACATATGTTTGCGTGTGCTCACCTGCTTATATTTATTTTAGATTAATGGTCCCATGCATTTAATGCATTTTAATTATACCTTGTAAATGGTTTGGGATTTATAGTACTAATTTTCAGTTATCATATAACAGGTCAAAAAGCTGGCTTTGTTGGAAATTCGTACTCTGATTGTTATGTGAAACCCAGTGCGGCTTTCTTTGTTCCTTTCGATGGCGATTGCTATCATTATTACTAATGTGTTTAAATATTTGTGTGCCTGTTCATATGTGAGTGCAAACTCAGTGACTTTATGCCACCACGAAATACCAAAAGTATGGATGCGCGAGAGACACTTTGATTAAATGCGAAGCGTAGCCCCCAGCGAAATGTCTTTAACCCTCGAGCAGATAGTCCCTACAGCAGCATTATTAATGTTTTTAATATTTTCGGCAGCTTTGCTCATTTTGAAATAATTTAACGCCATTTTCCCCCTAAATGTGGCACACTTTTCTCTCGTGTACTCCAAATTTATGTTCTACTATGTTCTCGAATAGGGCATTTATTTGAATGTATGTCTGGTTTATTTGAATCCGAATAAAAATCATAAATACGGGTTCATTTGCATTTGAAAATGTAAAAGGAAATTCAAAGGAGCGAACTGTGAGCACAGCGAAAAAGAAGTGACGGTGAGGATAGGAAAAGCGAGTCGATTTTAAGTCACGCAAGCGTAAGTAATTTTTTCGCATACATTTATGTACGTGCAGGTGTATGTACTCTAATGGTTGTGTGTGCATATATAATGGGTGTTTTTTTAGAGGGCGCAATTTTTTAAAAATAAAATTGTAGGAATATTTTAAATTCCAAATATTTTGAATTTTTTTAAATAAAAAAAATTAAATTAAAATTATTATTTTTAAAATTAATAAAAGTAAAATATATAAAAAGTATTATTTTTTTTAAATTACTTTTTTTTAATAACAAAAAACACTACTTCTTTTTCAGATTCCAAATTTTTTTGGGTTTTTATAACAAAATAATTAAATAAAAATTATTATAATTTTTTAAAATTAATAAAAATGAATTTAATAAAAATTATTATTTTTTTTAACTACTTTTTCTTAATTACAAAAAACACTACTAATATTTGAAATTCCAAATATTTTGGATTTTCTATAACAAAATAATTAAATAAAAATTATTATAAATATTTTAAAGTTAATAAAAATAAATTTAATAAAAAGTACTACTTACTTTTTTTAAATTACTTTTTTTTAATTACAAAAAACACTGCTAATATTTCAAATTCCAAATTCTTTTAGGTTTTTATAACAAAATAATTAAATAAAAATTACTTTAATTTTTTTAAATTAATAAAAATGAATTTAATAAAAATTATTATTTTTTTTAATTACTTTTTCTCAATTACAAAAAACACTACTAATATTTGAAATTCCAAATATTTTGGATTTTTTATAACAAAATAGTTAAATAAAAATTATTATATATTAATTTTTTAAAATTAATAAAAATAAATTTAATAAAAATTATTATTATTTTTTTTAAATTACAATACTTTTTTTTAATTACAAAAAACTCTACTAATATTTCAAATTACAAATATCATTAATTTTTTATAACAAAATAATTAAATTAAAATTATTATAATTTTTTAAAATTAATAAAAATGAATTTATTAAAAATTATTATTATTTTTTTAAATTACTTTTTTTTTTAATTACAAAAAACTCTACTAATATTTCAAAATACAAATATCGTTAATTTTTTATAACAAAATAGTTAAATAAAAATTATTATAATTTTTTAAAATTAATAAAAATAAATTTAATAAAAATTATTATTTTACTTTGTTTACTTTTTTTTAATTACAAAAAACACTACTAATATTTCAAATTCCAAATATTTTGGATTTTTTATAACAAAATAATTGAATAAAAATTATTATAATTTTTCAAAATTAACAAAACGTGCTATTATTTTTTAATTATTTTTTTTTTTTATTACAAAAAAGCACTATATAGACTACCCTATATTTTATTAAAATTATTTTATTTTTTTTTCGATACATTATTTGTTTAAACAAACATAAATAGCAAACATTTTCATTATTTATGGACAC
>JAYXIM010034530.1:0-210172 GCA_037575425.1 Anastrepha fraterculus | reverse complement strand
TTTTATAATTATTTATAAAATCATTATGTAATGTTACACTAATTAATATGGCACACCATCTACCTAGGTTTACGGTGCTTTAAATCAAAATGCTAGAAACATCTCAAAGGAGCCGTCACACCAATGACATGTGGGGCACGCTGCCACTAAGATTATAACAATCTTCCCACCTCGGCTAAATTCTACCCAGGTACCATAAAGTATAACATTTGGGTAGAGCCGCGTTTATGTCCGAACACACAAGGGGTAACAGCGCCCAGGCTCCTCCTCTGCGGGCATTTGAAGGCTGTACGCCATCGATAGGCCCAACTGTGTTCAGGTGCTTCTAAGTAAAGCAGATATCGGCAAAGTTGCAATAACGTTACTACTTCAATAAACATAAGTGTACATGCCTGCATTCATTTTGATATCATTTGTAAGAAGTCACGTCGCGGCGAAGAATTAAAATACGTAATTTAATATTTAAAATAATAATACACCGCCAATTTTTCCATCACGTATAAGTATTTGTTATTGTTCCAATAAATGTCCTCCTTTTATTTATTGTTCCACAAAACTGATGAACAATTGGCGATATGGACTCCTTTTGTTATTGTTGCATCGTTTACTGTTGCCAAAACCAAAATTTTATATTGAATACATTTCGGATGAGTTGTATAGTTCAAAGAACTTGGATGTGGTCAAAGGCACTGGCTGGGAGGTATTATTCCCACTGTTTACCAGCGGCCGTGTCCAATCAAACCGGTGAGTTGCATGTCTGTATGTCTGTATGTATTCGTATGTTAGAGGTTCACACAAGACTTTTATGGACGCCGCGGTTACTACGGCGTATTGTGGTGAGCGTTTGGGTGGATTTATTACATTTGCATATGAGAAATTATAAATTCGGGAGGCGTCCAAATGGAGTAAAATTATTGCGTAAGAAAATGACTTTACGATCAAATATCTGCAGAGTGTAAAATATTTATTGTAAAAATAAAGGGATGAGTTTGCATTGAGTAATCAACGTTTCAGCGAATTCCAATCATTTTGATGCTAATTTTTGCTATGAAGAGGTATTGCATAAGTGTTTACCGCTACATACAAACAACATCCCTAAGCAGTCGGAGGCTTCGCAGCAGATGCAATCGCTAATTTTCTCAGTGGTGCTAAGTGTTTACTTAAGGGATGTGAAAATACTTAGATATGCTCGAGCTTTAATTAAGCACGACTGAAATCAAGTAGTTGGTAAACTGGTGATGGTGACTGGATTTGGAAAATGCGCTTTCTTGTGGGCGAAAAAATGAAAAGGTTCTTTGGGGAAAGGCATTAGGGAATATACAGAAGGAGATTGGTGAAGGAGATGTTGAATGAAAGCCTTTGTCTAAACGGAAGAATCAATCCAAAATTTTCTTATAAAATGCGCAAAGTAGCAAGGAATCTAGCAATGACATTTTTATAAGCAGAGCACCAAGAAGAAAAAATTGGACACCAAAAAGTGATGGTAATTCTGTTCGGCCCCGGTGATGTACGTTTGGCAGCTGCCAGCTGGTTCTCATGTTTAGTCGCGCGAAGAAAGCCTTTTATTTCACTTGTGGACAGAAGAAAGCGTATTGATTTTGTTAATAATTATATACTCGTAAAAAGCCCCTCGAGTTTTCAAACCAAGCCATATTTTCAGACGAAAATTTGTAATTTTGGGATAAGAGGTCGGCACTGGTAAGGCACTGCTCTTGAGAAACAAAATCTAGTTGGTACAGTCAAACACGCGATGGTGGAGTAATGGTGTAGGGATTCATGGCGAAAAGTGGTGTGGGTCAGTTAGAATTTATTGATTCGACAATGGATAAATGGGGTATTCGAAAAATTGTAGAAAAGAATTTGAAACAGAGTGCCAAGATTTTCGGCTCATCAAGAACGTTTTTGTTCCCATAAATATCTACCCAAAGTACACAGCTGAGTTCGTTAAGTTTTGGCTCCTGTACAACTCTTCAAAACAGCTGAAAACACCCCCACAGTCGCCCAATTTTAATTCTATGGAGCATCTGTGGGATCTATTAGAAAAACGAATTTGACTGTAATGAGGCTTTGCGAAGTGTAATGCGGGCAGAATGGGCGAAGATTACAGCTGAGGAAACAAAGAAGTTAGTAAAAGTGAAATATTTATTTTCGTTTTTGTATATTATTTATAAAGCTTTTTCCATGTTTTAAACATTTTCGTAGACTTTCTGGTTGCTATATTTACATGTTACTGCAATTACTTACCGTTATGTAAACAATGAAGTGAAAAATCTTGTTATTATATTTTCTTTGCTCTTGTAATTTAAGAATGTATGTAATGAAATAATACTTTTTTTCCCTGTTCACTCTCTTCGGGAGAATAGGGTCTCGACAAGACTCAGACTTGCGTTGATTTCGTTAATCTGTTTTTGATTTCTGACAGGGTAGGTGATCAGCCTGCCGCTGAAAGAATAAATAATACCCATATATTGAAAAGATGTTCCATAAAAATATTCGCCGTTATTGGTTTTCTAATGTAGAACTTTTGAGCACATTGCATATTACAAATTTTGAGGATCGCGTAGCTTCCTATGCCGATTTACCACAAAGATGGCCACTAATTTTAAAAATTTTCGTTAAAAAATTGAAAGTTTCGATATTTTTGAAAAATTGTGTACAACATTTGAAACTTAGCGTTGTATAGTTTATGTTGTAGTGTGAACTATATTTTTATAAAGAAATAGTGGTGTGTCAATAATTTTGTAACAGGGTGTATATGAGAAGAATTCGTACCTAATTAAAAGTGGTTAGGGCAAGTTTTTTTGTGCTCCCCTCTTCCAGAAGCCGCTGTCCGGCCGTGTAGTCGTTCCTATGCCGTTTTACCATAAGTATTTGCGGGAAGTGGACGCTTTGACTATCCTAAAAAATTCAGTCGTACATTTTCAAATTGTTGATGAATGCATTTACTCTCTATCAGAATCCATTGTAGAAGCATTTGTGTTTATTTATTTTTTGAGTTGTCTGCGCAGTGCTATCTGAACAATTAAAATTTGCGGCCACTACTAAACTTTTAAATTTATTTGCTGCGATCACGACCATCACTACCATAAATTAGTAATCCGGGTGGAAGTCCCATTTTTATAATATCCAAAATCGTCAAGAACCGATGACATGACATTTCTTCAAAAACTTGCATTGGGATATTTCTTTTCTAAGAAAGGAATTCAATCACAACAAGTCATTATCGACAGCGCAAGAGTTTCCATTGAGATGGTGTTGTTGTTTGTTTGAGAGATAACTGCGCATGAACCAAATAATCCCCTCTTTTATGTAGCTATTTATGCTAAGAATGACTGACGAAATGATGAGTCATCGGTAAGTGCCTTAAGTCGGTCGTAGTGTTATCAGCCGCCCCTCGTATTTACATGTTTACTCACCTAAAAAAAAAACTTGTGATTGAGAGCGATGACATTCACACATCTGACGCCTCCTTCAAAAATATGTTTTGATTTGAGTGCAGTATAGGAAAGACTCATTTGAAAATCAGTACAACAGAAAACAAATTACGGCACTGTCCAGCTTGGTCGTTTTATTTTTCCTCTAAATTAAAATTCTAGTCAGCAACAACACAAACCGCTCCACGTAGTAACGACCTCAGCCTTTGCAAAAAGGTGTGTGCACCATGAAAACATGTTTGTTTGTATGTATAGACACATATAAATTTATCCATTTGAATATTTTTCATCTGTATGATTGCAGCTACAGTGGAGTGCATATAAATTCAATGAGCGGGCGGTAGTATTTTTATTGTAGTCGATGGCAAACTCTTATCAAAACAGTTGGATTTTCACTCTATGGAGCAACTATAATTTTATTTGTGGAGCAAAGCTAAGATTTTTAGTATCTTAAAATTCTAATTATGGCTCTATTAGGACCATGATTCAAAAAGTTTTAGTTTGCTTTTTAACAAAACAAAATTAGATAAAACTTTCAGACCATACAAAAAGAGTTGTTATAATTAATTTACGAGAAAAAGAGAAACATATTTGCTTTCAATATAAGCTTTAACAACATTTCAACATATTTTCTTTAGGCATTTTATTTTTCAAAGTATTGTTCACGGAGCTGTAACTGAGTGGGCGTGTAACGAGTTTTTTAACAGGAACAAGGGGCAGAAACCAATAATGAGAATTTTCACATTTGTGTTTTTGTCACATACATAGTAGAAGTTATAGCAATTATTACAATGATTTCAGTTGCGCCTGCAAATCGCGTTAAAATAATAAAAATCTACTATTAAAAAGGTGGCTCTGAAAAGTTTACATTTCGCAAAATTCGTGATATCTGCGGTCAACATAATCGTCCTTCTGAGACCGCTATGACGAATTTGGACGATAAATTTGAGCTGATTGTGTTCGACAGGATCGTTCAAGTGAAAACATCACAAAGTGCTGAAAAATATCAGAATTTATCAATGAGAGATCGAGACAATCGAGACATCGAAACAATGAATTTATTACAAATAAAATTTCCGACAGCAAAATCTCACGAAATTCAGCTATTAATTGGCCGCCCCGATTAGCCGATTTAAAATCTTCTTCTTCTTTTTGATTGGCGCGATAACCGTTTAAACGATTTTGGCCGATTTTAACAAAGCGCGCCAGTCGTTTCTTTCTCGTGCTAACCGCCAGTTGGATACACCAAGTGAAAGCAAGTTCTTCTCCACCTGATCTTTACAACATCCAAGATTTCAACGATTTAACATCACAGGATTATTTTTTATCGATACGGAGCCAGTTAAATCGATTTCAGCGTTAAAACTCAAAATCCATGATGTGATTAACGAAATACACCCGCCATTATGCTAAAAAGTGATTGAGAGTTTTAATGAAATAATCGACATCTCATAATATCTGTTTTCGTGGTGGACATCTGCACCATATTATTTTTCATTTATGGTATAATTGTGAAACCTGAATAATTTTCAACTAAATTCTTTGTTTTATTTTGTTTTGAAAAATAAAATTCTTGTTGACGAACCCTTCGCCTGACCACCAGTCGATTAGTCCTGAAAAAATGTCTTTCAAATTTGCTGGCTAAGCGACAGACAATGGAAAATATCTGAGTGCATTTCTATCATGTAAAGCTCTTCATCAGCGGGGTCAGCAACACTATTTCAACACTTTTCAATTGAAGTGTTCATAAACAATTTTTTTCTTCAAACTGGTCGAGATAACAGTGATCTTGTTGGAACATTGTGACGCGTGCCCAGTCTGTCATTAATTACGTTTATCTTTCATACTCAGTTCATCTATCTCAGTTGAACTCGAGCTCTGCTTCAAAAGTTCGTGTTTTTTATACTTTTAAGATCGCAGAATGTCCAAGGAGATTAGATGCAGCGCACAACAATTAAAACTGTCACACAAATATTAATATTTATTATTTTGGGCAATAACTGTTAAGATTTTACGTAAACATTTATTTATTTATTGGGCCGATGAACATACAAAGTTTCTTACAGACTAGTTACTTACAAAATTGAGCTTAATTTCTAATCAGAAAATATAAATTCTACGAAATTGAGTTGAAAAGGTTTTGAAAACATTTAGCGAGCAAGTAAAGTCAATTATTATATGTTTTGAGATCATATTGAATTCATTAATAACGCATGCAATAGCGCATTGAATCATCCAATATGACAAAAGTTTCCGTGCGTTACACTGAGGAATATTGAAATTAACTTTGTCTAAAAGAACAAAAGTACAGGGGGATTTAAACAAAAACGAAACAAAATTCGCAAAGTATACGGAGCTGGAGCACATATTTTATGAACTAATATCTAAAGATATTGACGTCATCGTCCTTCAAAACCGCGCTTGTAGTTCTGCCTTTTCCAAACTGGATAAAGAAGCAAAGCAAATGGGTCTGGTGGTGAACGAGGACAAAACGAAGTACCTCCTCTCCGGCACCCACATTAATGTTGACAGTTATGATTTGACGCACCCCCTGGAGTGTATGAGAGAAAGGTTCTGCGGAAGATTTTTGAAGTTTTGCACATTAGCGACGGCGAGTATCGTAGCCTGGTGGAACTCACTAGAGAGGACGACATTGGTGAAGACGCTGGAGAGAGTAAAGAGGTCGGCACTCATTGGAATCAGCCTCAAACAACTCTTACTCTGGCGCTCAACACAATGCTAAATGTGGTGCCCGTAGACATCGCAGGCAGAATTGCCGCTGCACGTACCGCAATCAGACTGAGGGGTTCTGGCTATAGGCTCAACCTCACTTATGGGCACTCAAACATCCTTAGAAGCTTCGAGTTCATTCCCCTGTCAACGGATCAATGTATACCCTCGATTAGTCCAACCGGAACTTTCTCCACTCATATTTCATCAAGGGGGGCTACACTTGGGGACAGGGCCTGGAGAACTTGTTCATGGATGGATCGAAGTTGGAAGGAAAGGGTAGCGGAGAAGTTTTTTGCGAGGAGCTCCCCATCAGGCTCAAATTCAGGTTAGTGGACCACTGTAGTGTGTTCCAGGCAGAGGTAGTCGCAATCAAGGAGGAAGCTGATTGGCTGCTCACATGCGTTCTAACAGTCAAGAAAGTAAATATTTACTGCGACAGCCCAGTGACGGTGCATTCGAAACTGGTCAGGGAATGCCCGACCTCAATTTCGACTGCGTCCAAATTCTTTGATATAAACCTGATATGGGTTCCTGGTCACAGCAACATTGCGGGAAACTGTGAGGCGGATGAGCTGGCCAGACAAGGGATGTGAGGTGAATTCCCCGCGAAGGGAGAGAATTGGGATCCCCCTGACTACCTGCGGTCTGCTCCTGGAAATATGGGCTTCGCGCCAACTCAGCGAGCGTTGGACAAGCACACACTTGTAAGATCGCTAAATCCTTCTGGCCACGTGTGACCGGGGGCATTCGGGCGAGCTTCTGAGGTTGACAAAATATCCGCTCTCGAATCTCGTGGGTTTTCTCATAGGTCACACCGCCCTGCTCTGGCGGGGTTAAGATCCAGGCACCTTGGCTCTTACTTCTTGGCTACGCCTGCTGATATAGCTGGCGTTGACATTAAAAATCTGATGAATTTCAACAGCAGCACTAAGCGGTTGACGCAAACGCAGCACAGTCATCGTTCGTAATCCACACACTCTGGCGCCCGTCAAGAAAGGAAGGACTGGCGCGCTTTGTTTAACTCGACCAAAATCGCCCTTTGTTCCACCTAGGAACCACGGGAAAATATATATATATAAATCGCTTAAGTGGGTATCGCAGAGTTTTCTAAATAATTTGGGGATTGAAGCGAATGAGGAATAGGACCCAAGCAATTCCCATTTGATTACGAGGCAATTGGCCGATAATCTAAATTTATTTTACTTTTTTCTTACTTTTCTTTAGTGGATGTATGTGAGTGCGTTTTTAAATATTTATACATACATACATATACCTTTAGATGTTTGTATTGCCTGTCCATATACAAACATATGCAACTAGGTACAACAAACTTAGTTCTTCCGAAAACGGTGAGTGTCATTGCTGTTTTGATTTTACAAAATGATGAACTTGAACTTGATCAGTCAGATGCTTTGAAAGTGAAGTGAACAATTAATAAATATAAAGTGCCTACATTACAACAACTTTGTGCATGTGCAGGAACAGATCGTAAGCCTTTGATTGATGCTCTACTGGAAAAACACTCACCGACCATATTTAAATAAACAACTCTCACAAAAGCCAGACGCAGCACAAAAGAACACGTACCACCAGTTCACTATAATGCTTTGTAAAATGAAAATATTAAACTTTTACAGTCTTTTGACTTTATAATAAAAAGGAAAACATTTTATTGTTGAGTTTCCTTTTTCTTTGTTAAACGGTTTCTGTGCACAATGCGTTTACCTGAAATCGATGAAGCTTTGTAAACTTCCTGTGTTAAATATAAGAATGCAAATATTTATGGACTTACGGACTCTTATAAAATGTGGATTTTTTATAAAAAAATAAAAAAAATCGTGCATAATTCACGACATTTGGTATTTGTAGGCTGGGAAGTATACAATAAACCGAGCGAGTCCACCTGCACAGGGTAAAATTTCGCTGCTTGGTGGGTGTTGCAAAAGCCTTTTAACTGTTATAAATAACACAAATGCATAGCCCGCGAAAAAAAACTATGGTCCTACAACATTTTTACCTGGCTTTTTTTTTAATTTCCATGAATTTTTTTGGAAACATATTTTTTTATTTTATTCTAGTATAAATATACATACATAGTTCATTGTGCCACAAATATCTCATAAGCCAAATTTCAAACTTTTTAACCACAACTAAAAAAAAAATATTAGATACGTAACTTTATAGTCCATTAAGTTTTAGTTCAAAAAAGTGCAGTGCTCTGAAGTACGCAAAATTTTCGTTGATTTTTGATAATTTTTTCATTGTTGCGTATTTTCTTCAAAATAAAAAAAATGTCGTGCATTAAAAAGACAAAAGAAAAGTATTCAAAATGTTACTAGACTTTTTTCGTGGATTGTCATATTTTATTAGTGCTTTAAAACCGAATTCTGTACACTGAAATTCATGTGTGTAAAGGTTGTTCCAAATAATGGTTTCATTTCAGAAATTCAAAGAAACGAAAAAAAATTACTTTTTATCGATGATACACGTTTTTATTCAAGTAGCTGTTAACCCAGATTTCCCAGACTTTGGTGACGATTTTTGACTCTATCTTATGAATGGCTTGCTCAATAATTGCCTAAAGGACCTTAATGGACGGTTCGCGTAACATAAGGCCTTAACTGCACTATACAAAAAAGGGTAACGGCTGAAATCGGAGCGCCGAGGTGGCCAATTGTTATCGCCGACATGGCTTATAACGCGATTACCGAAGTGGCGCGCAAAGGATCGAATGTGACGATTATTTCCACCAAAAAAATAATGAACTTTGTTATATGTTGTTCTTAAAGATTGACCATTTTCATAAGTTTCAATAATTTTAACGCGTGTTCTATTGTGTAAAATTGTAGTTACCGTCTAGGAGTTATTCACTAGTGACAGCTAGACGTCACTTTTGAAAGTCCCTTTATTATAAAATACATAATTATAAGAAAAAATTGTATGTTAATTATTTTTATTATTATTACAAAAATATATAAGCATACACATATATACACTTTATTTCAAAATATACATATGTATATACTTCAAGTGATATACCCTTTCAGAAATATTTGAATTGGCACCATAGAAATATAATATAAAAATGAGTTCGTCTGTTTGTTGCTCGCTTTCAAAGGATTACTTATATTGGACTGCGCAGCTCCATGGGGATAGATTTTTGGGAATTTACGTATTTTGAAGAAGAACTTATCGCATTTCTGGCCTACTAATTTTAGTATGATCAAGAAGGGTTGTAGTGGAACTTCCGCAGATACCTCCGTAATATCAGTCCCTGAGGGATAACAACCCTCTATGGCAATTTAAATTTGAGCCCGGTTGCGTATAATTTCGCATTGATGAGTTAAAGGCCGCCATCAATCATTAAGGCCAGGGCATCCGCTGCGGTAGATTGGGGTGGCTTTTAAAGAAAGAAGATTTGCGGCACTTCTTTATCTGAACTCCGCCAGACAACTCGCGCACAATTACAACTGGCGGTCCCTTTACTTCATGCCACCAAATGCAAATTCTTCTCGTTTCGTATTGACAGCTAGAGTTGTAATCTTTCGCTTTTTGATTTGAAGCTATAGGCGTCAAGAGATTTTCCCGATCTATATCGATCACTATTTCAAGTGGAAAGTTATGCGATTAATATTTGAAGTATCTGACCACATCGAAAAATTACAGGTGTTCAGGAAGCCAATTGTCATTATTGGGCATAAAACGCTTACACTGTCTTGCCTACCTAGCTCCATCTGACTCTGGACTCTGAAGCAAAAAGTCCACATTTTTGCTTTGATTGAAAGTAAAATTGGGTCTGATAACGTTGTAATAAATCAAATCTAGTCGAACTTAGGGTCTTAACCCATAATCAAATAAAGTCTGATTTGATATTTGTAGAGCCATTTCCATTTAAGAACGAATGTTTTTCTTCGATTTGTTTAATGGATGAACGCAGTTTTTTACCAAAAGTAATTTTGGCGGCCACAGTATTCGAATCAGTTTTTGCGTGACTACCTTTTGGGAGTGCACTGGTTCGAATCTCTGGGCATGACTCACCAAATGACAAAAACTGTTTTTGCTAATAGCGATCGCCCCTGGGCAGGCAACGGCAAACCCACGAGTGTATTTCTGTCATGAAAAAGCTCCTCCTAAAAAATATCTGCTGTTCGGAGGCGGCATAAAACTGTAGGTCCCTCCTCCATTTGTAGAAAAATATCAAGACGCACATGTATATTACTTAGAAGGAATAATGCAAGATTCCTTTCTGTTCATACATCTTCATTAGTTATTCAGAGGACATTTGAGGTTGTTGGAGGATGTTGCACCAATTGCCAAGTGTGCGCAATCGTTTGTTCCAACCACTTAGCGAATTGTGAATAAAGCAACAAGTCCCTTAATGCACACTTGCGGCAATAATAAATAATTCTGTTGACAGATAGCAGTTGAAGGAACTCGGTTCAAAGAAAAATAAACAAAATGTTAAACAAAAATATTTTTAAAAATTTGAAAGTAATCGCATATTTATTTACAACTGTATATCATCAGTAGCTCTGCCCGCAAAGCATTAAGAAAGCATGAAACAACAAGAATTACGATTTTCTCCCCTGAGTTTATGTAAACCTGTTCTCAATACATAAACTAAACTGCGATTGCCTCATAAAAAACGTAAATTCAAATTGATTTTACGGCGAAACCTACAAACAGAACAAGAATTGAGAATTCTCTGACTCTCTCTGGCTACGCATTTATTTTGTTATTTATTTATTTTAATAATCTACAGTACACTATTTTTTACCAACTAGATAAAAATGTAAAGAAAAACAAGCAAAATTTGGCAACTAAAATCAATATAAATTCAATATTAGGCAACTAAATTTAAATTTAAAATCCAGATAAAGCGAAATTAAGCAGGCTGGAATTGGATAATGAATTATAGCCTTTAAGCAATGGGTGCATTACTCGCAAATGTATTCTTAAAGTTTTCCCCATAAAAAGGGTAAACATTACGAAGACTTTTTTGTAGAACATTAAGGCTTATCCGGGGGCAGACGACGATGCCATTAACAACACTGAAAGTAAATGAAAGTGAAAGGACTGTTTTTCTCTTAATAAAAAAATTAGATTGATTAGTTTTGACCGAGAATTATAGAATGGAAAAGGAGCCTTAAATCGTAGGGAACGTAATGCCTGCTTAGGAAATATTTTTTCAACGCGCTCAATTTTACTTATCGAAAGTTGGTCGTAAGGCCTCCAAAAGAGGTCTAAGTGAGAACGAGCCGTAAACAGCAGTTTATTGGTACACGGATCTGAAGATTCAGATGCATCGTGACGGATGAAGAACCATGTACGATTTTGAAAGAATAAAATTAATGTGACCACTTAAGGGGGAAGTCGATGTAAAATTAAAAAAAAATCGATTTTTTTCGATATTTCGAAAGTATAGTAGCTTAGAAATATACTGTGATATTTTCATGCGGAAATTCCGAATATTATAGGTTCTATAGCCCATTAACTATGTAGAGAGCGGTCCGCGCTCTCCTGTACCTCAAACTTTAAACTCATTTATCGCGAAACTGTATTTTTAAAAACTGCTCGTGTTGTAACTCAAAAAGTTATTGACCGATTTGTTTGAACTGTGGTGAGGCCTTTCTGTACATTACTATCGGAAGGATTAACCTAAAATTTCAGATCTTTCGCTTTGCTAAATTACTTTTTGGGGGTTAAAAATGTCAATAAAATAGCCATAATTCTGACTTTTTTCAAAGGCTTATTTTATAATTAATTTTATACTTGTTTTTTTTCGTTAATATGTTATAAAAAACCAATTTCATTTTATTGGTTCAGATCGATAGATCAAGAGTAATAAATAGAGCGGTTTGGGACCTCGCGCCGTAGGCAGCAGACAAGAAATTATCTTCAGCCACCATTTTGAAAAAAAATGAAAATAAAATTTCTTTGTACTCCGATTTTGAAGCTTCTACATGGATTTCCACCCTTAAGGAAATTTTCGTATCGAACAAAACTCTAAGTTCCTTAAACTTTGTTACACTTTATATGTAGTACAGCATAAGAAATGGTGTAGGATGTGCTGAAAATATACTTAAATGAGAAATATTCAAAGACAAACGCGGCCTCATGCACCATCGATAAAGATTGTTCAAGTCGAATTGAAGCTTCTGAGCTTCCACACTGAGTCCTTAACAGATGAGACAGTTTTTAAATCATTAGCGAAGAGAAAAGAATTCGAAGAGGTAAAACATATGCTTATGTCCTTGGCCCTATGGTACTCTCTTGGGGTACATCTCCAGTAAAAACAAAGTGGTTTGGTAAAACTCAACAATTTTTATCACGCACCGTCTGTCCGTCAAATACGACTACAGGTAAAGCCATCGCAGAAAGATGGAGTGAAAGATCAAGCAAGGAAACTTTTTTACTAGAATTTGGCGCGACACTTTTTCAAATACCTTGGAGAAGTCTGTGTAAATTGAGTCCTTTGGGAAACACATAGAGATTACAATTAAAGACTTAACCGCAAAATAAATTTTGTCCTTTGTCCTGCATTCCATCAGTTTAGAGATGCTGGATAGCTTAGAAATCGGCATATAATTACGAACATCACTTTTTTCCGCTTTTTTTAAAAAAGGTGTAATGCTTTTAAATTTCCATTCATTTAAAAAAGTGCCGGTATATAAAAATTTGTTAAAAATAATCTCAAGAAGAATTGCCAGCACTGGACAACTCTTGAGCAGGATAGCTGAAAGACTGTCTGCATCTGTATGTAACGAAGGTTTGAGAGAAATTATTGCGCCTCATCAGCCGAAACAAAATTTGACATACAAAGGACTGGAAATAAGTTAGCTGCTTCGGCAGGTGTACTTGCAAATTTATCATACAAAATCATCGAAGCAAGTATACTCGAGCTCGAATTTTTATATTTGACGAACTTCCAAAACAACACCGGATTAGCTTTGATTTTCCGCTCAGTATCAAGAATGTAGTTTTTAAAAAGCAGATTATCTAAGGACTTAAGTTTCTTTGGTAATGCTTATGTTTTACAAAAAATGACTGATTACTAGTTGCTTTACATTTCTTGAGATATTTATTAATTTCTTAATGTGCCTGTTTTGCCAAAGGGACTGATAACAGCGCTTATTTTTTAAAGGAATATTATGCGAAATTCGTGCATTATTATCGTTGATTTCAAATAAGAAAAACAACTGGGAATGCTCAAGTCGGACAATAATTCAGCCCATGAAGGTAAAAACTCATACAATTTTAGCTTAGTATCTAAAGGGACATGACGAATACCAGTATCGGATATTGGGGAAATACACTTTGATATACAATAATTAATATTATCACTTACAAAGATTAGATCTAGCAATTTATTTAACTCAGTAAAAATTATATTAATTTGGGTATGACTTATGCTTAGGAGACTATCTACAAAGCAAGCTTTAGATTTATATTGTTTTTTGTGCTAGACCCATAATGCGTGAGCTCTGTTCACTTATTGTGAACCCAAAATTTTAAAAATTTCAATTCTAATGACCTAGCTACTCCTTTTATGCGTTTTATGCATCATTGTAAGAAAATTAATTACACTTACTCTAGGGATCCTTTTATTTCCTTTACGCTCTTACGCAGCCACCTCGTGAAATATTATTTATTTACTTACCCTTCTTTTAAATTATTTTTTTATTAACGATTCTCATTAATTTTTTAGAAGCATTGTACAATTGCACCTATATACTCGTATGGTGGATGGTAGGTATGTGAAATGCTTGAAGTACCAGCTTGACACTCCCCAAGTAGCACAAAAGCGCCGCTTTGATATGCTCGTATACTTATAAGCAATTTTCATTTGATAATTCACCTTGTTTTAAAAAGCGTTCTACAATATAATCTCTACTCGCTTCCCATAAGGTCTGCTACCGTTGTGCGTTTGCGGCGTCTTCGAGAAGAATTTAGACGAAGTAAGCTGGATGATACATCGTTGAGATGATTTTTAGTCGCTATTTGAGAACTGTGGCAAATAACTTCAGTAACAGTTGGTGTGCTAATACATATCACGATGACGGTCGCTATTCTTTATTTAGTATGGCGCGTTTACTATTCCCCGCAAGATTTTGCTTTGCAGACGTTGGATAGAGGTGAAGCCATTTGGCTTCTTGATAAATTTTAAATTTACAATTTTCCCCCAAGTGTTTCCAATTCACCATAAATTTAAAAATCTTAATTTTAGCTTTGTATAAAAAACAAATGCAGAACTCTTGTTGCCTTTAGATTTAAATAGATTCTTTGGGATGAAGTGCGATATTGTTATTCTGTGCTGGTAATTGAAAACGCTAGGTTAGGTTAGG
Organism: Anastrepha fraterculus; assembly: GCA_037575425.1. Classification (NCBI taxonomy): domain Eukaryota; kingdom Metazoa; phylum Arthropoda; class Insecta; order Diptera; family Tephritidae; genus Anastrepha; species Anastrepha fraterculus. Next base: position 195,660 of record JAYXIM010034530.1, on the reverse strand, counting down.
TTCGTATGATTATCTACTTAGCGTTTTCGATTCGCAAAATACTTACCTCATGAATTGCATATGATTACGTTTTCAAATGCTTTTATTCTAGTAGACTTAACTTATAAAAATGTTATACATATTTTAATTTTTTATTTAAATTATTTGCGCTATTAAATCATTATTACATTTAAGGTATTCTTACAATAGTAAGCCACACCTTCAAAGAGAAATAATTATTGTTGTGGTTTTGCAACTGCTGCTTTTCAATACGATCAATATCCAAAAAAGTTAAATCCGCAAAGTAACTTGTCTGGGCGCCGTATTCGTAAAATTCCATGCTGAAAGACGGACATGTCATCTGCTAGGTTCATATCTAGCGCCATTAGTTTTTCAGCAGCCAAGGGGTGCCAAGCACCGAAAGTGCATGCGGAGTTCATCTTCATGGAAGAAATAAATAACATTTATAAGATCAATTTAATTGGCATTTTGCGCAAGGAGAATTAAATGTTTTTTAGCGATTATATATAATTAACTATAAATATTTGGTTGGTAAATTATAATAATAATAATATTAAAATCAACAATATTATTCTCGTATTTATGTAAAGTACAGCTTTGGCAGTACTCAACATCAAAAAACACTCAAACATGGACTTTTTTTTTTCCTTGTTCACTCCACTTGGGAGCATAGAGCCTCGACAAGACTCAGTCTTACCTTGGTTTCATTAATCTATGTTTGCTTTCAGACAAGGTAGGTGATTAGCCTGCCGCTACATTACCTGCACTTTATTATACTCAAATTGAATGAGCTACAAAACTGCATACCTACAATTCTCCGAATTTTATTAAATTTTGGGGAATTTCGTACAAAATTCTGAACTTTGACTTATTCGGTTTTTTTTTATACAATGAGCCACATTTTTATAAAAACTAAGGAAACAAACATGAAAAATATTGTGAATATTGTAAAAAGATAAAGTAACTTAATTATGTGAGCACAAGTGTATCTTAATGGATTATGAAAGCTTCACAATTCTTTGTTATTTCAATAATACAAAATAAAGCGTGACATGTGCACCAGGGTTTTGTGAGATATTTGGCGGTAAATAAAAAAGCATGCCTTAATTAACATTGAAAATTATTTACAATATATGTATATTGGTCTTTAATTTTTGCTTCGAAAATCAGTTTTGACTATTCAAAAATTTATTTATTTTGGGGAAAATGTATTTTTTAACAAAAATTTTTTTTTCTGAGAAAATATTTTCCGTTAATCTGAAAAGTATATATTAGTTAAAGTTAATGGGTTTTCTTACCTCCTTACTATAGTAGTGGCATCGCCCGTTTAGGCGTGTTGAGGGAATGTACTCGATAAAATCTATATAAGGACAATACGGCAGCAATAAGGCGAGACCTGAAAAACAATACTGCGCATAATTTAGATTTTCTATATTAGTACTCGTGCATTACCAATGAAACCTGAACTTGGTGGATTTTTGCGAATGGGACGTTTCCCGACAAATGTTTGTAAACTTTGCCATAGACGCCAGACAGAATGCGGATCGATGAGAAATGCCCGTGATTTCGGGTAGTTGCGCCGATATATGCCATAGTTGGTGAACAAGTCGTAATCTGCTGAAGTCGTCCATTCTTTTAACGAGGTATTATACTTTCCCGGATCCCAGGCGGCAATTGTGACATTTTGGAAGATCGGTGCGTGAGTGAAATTGAACTGCGGCTTGGTAACGACCTGTAATGTGGTTGGTGTCTATTTACTACAGCTTTACAAATGGCAACACAACATTTTGATGGAATGGATTTCGTAAACGAGTACACATATTTACATATACATACATACCTATTCTCGGTTAACTGTGAAACAATTTCATACAAATTACCTGAGAGTTTAAGACTCGAATTGTTGTTTTACTACCAACATCCACTTCATATCCCAACGTGGGCGCGTGATTAAATCGCATCACAACGTCATGTGCGTCTTAAGGAAAAAAAAATTGCATAATGTTAAATATACCGAAATTCTATATTTAAAGGCAATAGCAATAGAAATGGGTTAATTACAAAGCTACTTATATTTTCTTTACTCTTTTTACAAAACCTTTAAAAATTGGTTAAATTTGTGCAATTTAATTAGTTTGCTGCTGAACTGTTGTAAGAAAGTCATTGTATTTATTCTGGTGGAGAGCTTATTACGAATACTGCGCGTCGTGGTTTAGTAAAAAATTTTAATATTTACTGAATTACCTATGAATTTTCCCATCTTTGAACCGGAAAGTGAACCTGCACTTGATACAATTGCGCATGCCTTAATATCTTTTATTTTGCGGAATAATTTTTGCTTAGGGAAGAGTTTTCCAATTTCCAATTTGTGAAACGGAGGATCCTTGCGACGTAATATCCTTACGCCGGCGTCCATAACCAAGCAAGGCGATGGATAGTACTGCTCTTCGAAGCTGTTGGCAAATACAGGCTTAAAGTGAACATTGTAGAAATTGGATTCGTTTGATGAGTCGGTTAAAGACTTTTCAAAAATGTGAATTATATGTTGACGGAAATTCGCAGTTTTATTCTGGCAATTCTCTAAAAGCTTATCGTGACAGACGAATATTTTTGGATTGAAGGTAAGTTTTGTATTTTTCGATAACTTTAGACGGGGATGTGGTGAAAGTTTTGTAGAGTTTACTGCTGGTTTCTCCCGACTTTCCACGACGAACTTCTCATTAGGATTCCAGCGCACATGGAAAACGCTGCGACGTTTGCGTTGATGACAATAATGGCAACCTAAATTTGGAAGTAAATGCATGGATGTTTAATATATTATGTCTGCTCGAAATTTATAAGTGTGTGTGTACTCATATGTACATATGTAAGTATCTTATCTACAGTGCATTTTATATTCACAGTTTGAATACCTGAAAGTTTTTGGTTTTAAATTAATTTTTTTTTTTTATTGTTTATATTATTTTGAAGCTACTTTTAATATGTATAATTACATATAATAAATACAAAAAATAAGTAATTTTGAATAGTTCCTGTCTATATAAATATATAATAAAAACAGCTAAAAAAGTGCTAATCTTGGTCTGGACTGAACCTTACATACCCGGGCATAATTTGGGCTGGCTGTTAATTTTAGAAATCAAACAAACTCAAAGATAATGAGAGTTACGCCTTGTAACATCAGAGGGAAGGAAATTTCGTCTTAATATATAAAAAGTGTGCGTGGTTTTAGTCCAATGTAACACACACGAACATCCATCATATAACTGTATAATCAAGTGGTTTTTTTTTGAGAAATTTTACGCTTTATGGGAGGTGTCGTTTTGATATCGCGATTTCGAAGAGTAATTTGTTCATCAAGTCTCAATAAAATAGAAAGAATAAAGAAATTGTTAAACTTACAAAGAAAAAGCTGACAAAAAAAATGCAAGATTCGAAAGTTTGCTCGATAATTTTTGAGTAATGAAAAGAATTCGAACAGAATTGCGGGTACTCGTCGCTTATTTGCCCGGGTTATTCGAAAATGTGCGAACAAAATCTAGAGCTCTAGTTCATACTACAGGGTAGGCCATTTAAAGCGGGCCCATCTGGCAACCCTATAACTTTTGACAGGAACGTCAGATCGACTAATGACATAGCGCGTTGGAAGCGTCAGTCCAAGACAATTTTTACCATGGAGCAGTACACTCCAAAAGAACGCGCTGAAATAATTCAGCTTTACATCCAAAATAACTTCTCAATTGTGAAAACTCAACGTGCGTTTAAAAAAAAAATAAAGTTAAAAGTGCGCCATCCAAAAGCACTTTACAGCGTTTATACGCAAAATTTATTAACCACGGTAGTCTCAGCAATACCAGCCACGCATCCAGACAACGTACACGACGTTCTGCTGAAAATATCGAGGCTGTACGAGCCAGTGTTGAGGAGGCTCCGCGAACATCGAGTTATCGTCGTTCTCAGGAATTAGGCATCGCCAGGACAACACTCAGGCGCATAATTCGCATCGATTTGAAAATGTTTCCGTACAAAATTCAAATGGCACAAAAATTAAACCCGGCTGATTACCCGAAACGGCTTGATTATGCCAAATGGGCCGTCGAAACCGTTCGAAATGAACCCGACTTTTGGCAAAAAATCATCATGTCAGACGAGGCTCATTTTCAGTTGAATGGAGGCGTAAACAAGCAAAATTGTCGCTTCTACGCTGCCGAAAATCCTCAATTAGTTGAAGAACAGCCTCTCTTCGATCAAAAAGTGACTGTGTGGTGCGGTGTTTGTGCGGGAATGGTCATCGGACCGTTCTTTTTCGAAAATGAAAATGGAGCCTCTGTCACCATCAATGGAGAGCGTTATCGTGCCATGATACGCGATTTTGTTATGCCAATCATCGAAGAAAATGACATGGAAGGCTACTGGTTCCAACAGGACGGGGCTACATGCCACACTTCACGCGCTACAATCGATTTTTTGAAGCCATTGTTCCCTGGAAGGTTGATTTCGAAAAATGGTGATTTTCCGTGGCCACCGAGATCACCAGATTTGACGCCACCGGACTTTTATTTGTGGGGTTATCTGAAATCCAAGGTATACATCAACAAGCCAAGGACTCTAACTCAACTTAAAAACAATATCCGACGCGAAATCGCCGCCATACCGGCCGAAATATTGGCCAAAACGATGGAAAACGCCGAAAAAAGGACACATTTGACCATCAAGGCCAGAGGCAAACATTTGAAGGATATCATTTTCAAAAACTAGCTGGAACAAATCTCCTTGAATCAAAATAAATGATTTTTCATAACAACACAAAAAAAAATGTTTTTTTCAATGTTTTTTTTCAGAAACAAATGGGCCCGCTTTAAATGGCCTACCCTGTACAACAAAAACCATGTAACGCGAAGTTTCAAACTTTGTAGAAAAATTTTCAAAATAGATTTTTTTTGTATATACATACATATATAAATTGTACAACACCGTCAGGCGGCACGTTATTATATTAAAATTTGATAAGTTATAAAACGGGGTACAAAAAAGTTTTCAAAAAATTCGAATTTGGAATCGTGATGAAAAGTTGTGAAGCTTTTCTAATTTTTATATAAAGCTTGAAATTTGGATTTATATGGCTTTTGTTAGGCAAAGAGCTATTTTTTATAAAAAAAAAATTAAGAGCATTAAAAAAGCGAAAATTGCCAAAACCGATAAAAATGTTGTTGTGATGTAATTTGACCGCGCTGTAGAGCGTTAAAAAAATAAAAAAAAAACAGTGTACAGTACGACTCACTTTCAGCTGCCGTGTGTTGCCTCGCTAGTGATGCAGTGCTTTTCCATGACAGTGGCGGCTTTTTCAAATGTTGCTTATTACATTTTACACAGCTTTTCTGGACTTTGTAGTTAGTGCTTTCGTCTTGGTTGAAAGTTCTTTGTGAAATTTGCTTAGCTTCAGCGGACGAGCTTGCAAAAGTGACGGCAAATGGCAAGATGGGCATGCGGGCAAGTTGATTGGTTTGAGCGCGAATTCGTTGCAATTCAAAAGGTATCAAATACGTTACAATCGCGGTTATTATTACTGCTAGAACTTGTGAAGCGTTCATGATGATTGGGGCTATTTTTAATATTTCATCACATAATACTTTTTATGCTACTCGTAGTTTATATGTTTAATTCTGAAAATTTTTTAATATTATAGATTTTGTATACTGGTAAAAATTATAATTTGTTATAATTATTACACAGTGAAATTACGAAATTTTGACTTTTTCTCTCACACATGAGAAAATCGATATATGCGCGATACTAAAGTTTAATACTCGTAGTAGGAAGTTTGTGTTTTAGTTTTTCATCATCACGCCATGATTGTTTCTTTAAAAAATCTCAAAGCTACAGTTAGGACCCGTATCAAACAAATTATTATACTTCTATAAATTGTATGACGCAAGCAAATAGCTATCAAATGAAAGTATAATGCCAAGAAAATTAGATTTTTTTTGAAACAATCATTGCTAAAAAATGCGAAAAAGGTTTTTTTCTTAATTTTCGTTCTTCAATATTTAGCTCTTTTTAACTAATGGCTGAACATACATACATCTTTATATTGGTTAACTAGAGTCAAACATTAATCTTTTATTTTTCGCATTTTTTTGGAATAAACCCCATGAAATCTTCAAGGATATTGAAGGACGTAATAAAACATTTTTTACAATTTTTGGCATATTATATGACTATTGTGAAAAACTATATATTTTGGAACTCATTTGATATTCTTTTAATTTTACACCCTTATTTCTATGCCATATGGTTTTTTTAAACTAGCATAATTTTTTAGTACTGGGTTCTAATTGAAACTTTAAGGTACTTTAAAAAATAACCTCACGTGATGGTAGAAAACTGTTTTTTGAGTTAATCTTTTATTATTATTTTTTTTTTTTTGAAATTTCTGGTTTATTTTCTTGAAATTAAAAAAAAAATATTTTTAAAAAATAAATTTTACTGACATGAAAATCTCCAAGAACAAGTTTTTACTAATTTTGTTAGTAATTATCTTTTCTAGCATATTTCTTCTAGCATTTCAAATACTATAATATTTTCCAAAGGCAAAAGTCCTAATGAGAGTCACGAATGATAGAACAAAGGGTTTTCCACTATCAGGTGTTATTTTAAATAGCCCGCCATTTCGGTAGATGTCACTTTTGAAGCTGATATATTTGACAAGTAGAAACTACGCCATTAATAAAAATGGCACGTTACACGCTTAAAGAACGCATTGAAATTATTAAAATTCACTATAAAAATGGTGAAAATTTGGTTCGTAAAACTCGAACATTTTTGCGTCATCGTGAAGCACCTTTTCGGACCGGAATACAGAAATTGGTGAAAAAATTCGAGCTATTGGGACAAGTTAGTGATGTGAAGAATAAAACCCGTGCACGTCGCTCAAGAACAGCCGAAAATATTGCTGTTGTAGCCGAAAGTGTTGAAGAAAACCCAGGTTTGTCCATTCCTCGTCGTTCTTTGGAATTAGGCATTCCACAAGCGTCATTACACCGTATTTTGCACGAAGATTTGGGTCTTAAGGCTTAAGAAGTCCAGTTAACACAAGATTTCAAGCCGCCGATCATCAACAACGTCGTGTCTTTGCTGATTACGTCGTTGAAATGCATGAAAATAATCCGGAATTCCATAGAAAAATCATCTTGAGTAATGAGACTCATTTCCACCTCGGTGGCTTCGTCAGCAAGCAAAATTGTTGGATCTGGGGCTCAGAAAAGCCAAGAGTTATTGTTGAAAAGCCTCTCTATCCTCAACGTGTGACTGTTTGGTGCGGTTACGGTGAATGGATTGCGCTATCGAGAGATGATTAACGATTTTTTATGGCCGGAATTGGATGGTATTGATCTGGACAACTTTTATTTTCAACAAGACGGAGCTACATATGTACGTGCCACACTGCCACACAAGCAATGAAACCATCGATCTTCTATCAAAATAACACCTCTTATTGGAAAACCCTTTACAAGATTGCACAGATTGATGCAAAAAAGTTAGCGTGCTCTAGTTAAAACGAAATTCCAGATGAGGTATTGCGAGAGCTTGTAAACACTTATAAAAGTTAGGTTAATGTAAACAGAAAAAGTTATTTGTAAACCGAAATTTACAATTACGTCAGTTCAATAGCTGATTCTGGCAAAGTTATTAAGAGCTCTGAATAGCGGCCTGCAGTAAGCCTTCTGCACAATTTCAAATTTCTTCACGGCAGTGAATTATACAACTCTCATAATCCAAATCTTCTCGTGGTTGATCTTGAATACGATATTCAGACGAGCACAAAAATATGACAATTATTTAGATATAATTTAATTAATTCTATCCAGTAAAATAATATCTAATAAATTTTCTCTCCCTTTTTAATATAATATTGTAACATTTTCTCATTCATTGCCTTCAAAGTTATCAGTGTGCCGAAGGCCACAGTTGTAGGGATTTAGCTGTTAAGCACAATAAATATTTTCTACAATAATAATTTTACTTCTAAATAAATAAATAAAAAATATATTTGATTTTGTTAGTAATTTATTATTTACAATACCTACCTACTTCTATAAATAATTATAGCAGTAGCACTATTGATAATTTTTAAAAACGTTTGTCTGACATTTTGATTTGAACCTCCTTACCAAAGAAATCGAAACTACAATGTTTTAAAAATACGTTTGTCATTTATTTGTATTGACTTTTTTTCAGAAAATATAGTATAGAAAATATATATGTAAGTCCTGCAAGAACCATATAAATCCAAGTTTCAAAACTTGTTAAAGTTAAAAAAAAATATCGAAAAATGTACATTATTTTTAGTCCATTGAATTTCGATGCAACAAGCAGCCAGATTCAAGTGGCTCAAAATTTGTGTTGGTTTTTTACAATTTTTTTCGCTGATGTTTGTGTTTTCTTCCATATAAAAAATTTCGAGCATTCGTTAGATGTAGAATTTGCGCAAGACAAAAATCAAAAAAAAAATGGCAAAAATCAACGCGTTTTTGGAGGCACTTAAAACTAAAACTAACAAAGAATTGTTGCTATCGACGTTTAAGGCAATAGGCCGGCCGGTTCTAAACTATGCTGCGCCTGTCTGGTCGCCTGGAACTGGTGACACGCCGTGGATAAAGCTACAGACATGCTAAAATACTGCCATTCGGACAACGACCGGTTACCTTCTGATCCCCTATTTAACACCTCACAATGAGGCACAAATGCTCCCTGTAATGGAGCACAACAAATTGCGCAACAAACTGCTACCGCAGGTCTCACCCTTGCAGACACCTGCTTGAGCCAGATCCGCCTCCTAGGCACGCCAGGAGACACCTTTTGAACTATGCCGACGAGATCGAGGACAAAACTGACAGAAATCTACTGGACCAGACAGTGTTTAGACATTCAATAAACGACATTCACCGGGAGACCGTCACCACCTTCTTAAGCTCGCATCCTGTGAATGCCGTAATCGGAGTCCAACCACCACCTATAGCAGATGAAGATCTCCAGCTTCCACGTGAGACACGTGTAACACTGGCACAATTACGTTCTGGATACTGTAGCAGGTTAAACTCCTACTTATCCAGAATTGACCACGACATACCAAACATATGTCCGGCATGTGAAGGTACCCCGCACGACACTAACCACCTTTTCACATGCCCTTAAAACCTACTCATCTAACACCCCTCTCCCTCTGGACCCAACCCGTCGAAACATCATGTTTCCTGGGCCTACCTTTAGATGAGCCAGACGAAGACGACCGGGGATATACCCTACACTGATGGGCCTTCTATTACTGTTAAAACAACAAAAACAACAAACACTTAGTTACTTAGTTGCAACAAAATTCTATGGGCTATAAAACTGCATGCCCGAAGTTTTTCTAAAACTTCTGATTTTTTTCCTTGTTCACTCTTCTCGGGCGCATAGGGCCTCGGTTACGTTAATCTATTTGATTTGATTCTGATTAAAAGTGTGAAACTTTGATGACATTGTGCTATCTATTTAGATTTGCAAAATATTTGAGACTTGGATGTATTTGGTTTGAGTCGGAAAATGAACCAGATTTTCCTATTATTAAAATTATTCAAATTAAACAAAGAACAAATAAATTGCCAAAACATAGCAATGAGTGCTACTAGACAAAAATTGTGTTGAGGCTTGCACTTCGACCTCATGATCGTTTGGGCCCTCTATTCATCACAGTACCTCAACCAGACCAAGTTCCCTTAGTAAACTCAATATCGAGATGGCTCGGATTAAGATAAAGATGGGTTGCTTCTGGCTGTAATTGGCCGAGTGCTAGTGCTATAGTAATTTAAAGCAGTGTATATATGTATGTATAAATACATATATACGACTATATTATATTTGGCGTTTATACCCTTTGTTGGTTGTTTGGCCAAGCTTGATGTTGTTTCACAAAAAGAGGTACTTGAAGATTTATACCCCCCTCGAATGGCAAATGGTTTTATATGAGAAGATTTTTCTAATGTGAAATATGGCAGATGCAGGTACTTATATGAAATTTTACTACAAGGTGACGCAAAAGTAATCACTCTATCAGAAGATTTATAATTTTTGCAAACGGCAACAACTGCAGTATATGATACAAATAGCTGAGTGATGTAGCACGTAAAGGTGAAAATAAAGACCTTTTATCACCCAAAATATATATTTTTTTATTTAGTAAAAGTTATTCAAGGCGGCCGCCGTAGAGAGAACGTAAGTTCGAATCTCAGTGAAAACTCAAAAATTAAGAAAAAGATTTGTCTAATAGCGGTCGCCCCTCGGCAGGCAATGACAAACCTCCGAGTGTATTTCTGCCATGAAAAAGCTCCTCACAAAAATATCTGCCGTTCGGAGTCGGCTTGAAACTGTAGGTCCCTCCATTTGTGGAACAACATCAAGACGCACACCACAAATAGGAGGAGGAGCTCGGCCAAACACCCAAAAAAGGTGTAGCGCGTATATATACATATATGTGTACATATATGTATGGGTAGTCTGATAAAGGTAGCTGTAAAACACAAACAAACTGACGCAGCACGTTAAAATTTTGACAGGAGTCAACTGACAGATGCCTGTTGACAGGAGCAGTATTTCTTTTTCAGTAAAGAGGTCAGAAATACAAAACGTCACGGACTTATTAACCCGCCCTCGTACATATGTCCGCACTTGTAAAAAATATAATTTTTCCAGATTTACGTATAAATCAGCGGTGACGCAACATTGGGAACAACATCAAGTCGCACTCCACAAAGGAGCTCTGTTAAGGGGACAGATACCTGTAAAATTTCGAAAAAAAAATATTTTTTTTTTATAAAATGTTAATATAATCCTTAAAGAATATTTCAAAAATTTTTAGAACGTAAATTTAAGTATTTCTTATATTATAGATGGTCAACTGTGAGACTCTATTTTTTGCGTTCGAGCCCTGGGAGAGGTATAGTTACTTTGTATTCAAACTTTAGACGCGTTTTTCTCAAAACTATGTTTTTTGAATTGGCGTACACGATAACTTGAAAAGTTATTGCCCGATCTCCCTGAAATTTTGCACACATCTTTTTTATGATAATTCTTTCTATGTGAATTTACAATTCGAAAATTTTTGGAAAAAAATAATTTTTTCGAAGCAAAAATAGTAGGAAAATTCTCCCCAAAATTCATTTTTTTTAAGTATTTTATTCCGATAATTTTTTCCCCATTTTTTTTAATTCATATAGAAATTATGATATTAATAAACAAAAAAATTTTTGGTTTTTTGTATTCAGGTCACTGACGCCGATGCTACAATGCCCGCCCATTGAGAAGCCCAGCTGCGACCTTCCTGGAAGAATCGGAACATCCCCCATTTTAAATGATTAAAATACAAAAAAAAATTATATTATTTTAATGTATAAATAAACTGTATGCCAATTTTGAAGAATATATATGTATACACTTCTTCTTTTTTAATAATTTTAATGAAAATCAGGGGCAATATGGCCGTTTACAGGTATCTGCCCCCTTAAACACCAAGAAAAGTTTATTCGCCAATTATTTATATATTTTTTATTTTTATTTTTTATTATTTTTCATCCCTGAATGTGTTTGTATGCGCATTATACTTAAATTTATTTTTTATATATATTTTATTAATTTAAGTGATTTATTAATTTAACTCCTTGGGATTAGTTCACTAAACCATAATTAATCAATGCAAATATTGCAATATTTCGTGCATTCTTTTATGTACCAAAACTATTATATATAAACCATATAAAAATGTTTATTGATTTTTTCCTAAATTTTGAATAAACACTACTATTTCGATTATAATTATTTCACTTGGTGTTAAATTGCCACAATAGCTGAAGCTTATTTTGGCGTAGTTAAAGAGGCCGCGTGATGAGTTTCATGGGAGTGCAAATATTTCCTTGTATGCTTTTGCTTAAACTGATTCCCACAGCGGCCGCTTTTATGCCTTTGTGCCGAGTTGCCGAGTTGCGCGCGATATGTTTACCAACGGACACAAAACAATTTTAACGCCGCACTTTATAAGCCTATAAACATACATACATGAGCTGGTACGTACGTACGTGTGGGAAACAAACATCTATTGTGCACAAACATGCGCGAGTGTATACTCATACCGACACATCGACCATAGTTCAAAATAATCACATATTCGTATCGTACAGGCGATTACCGAATGCGAATAATTATGAGTAAATTGCGTGCAAAACGTTTTTGAAGCGTGCGTCTGGCAGCTCCTTTCGGCCCTCCCTTGGCAATGCCACGTGCTATGCCATACCGTGTCACTATAATTTTCGGAACGAACACTACTTGAACTTCAACAGCGACCAAAACACCTGTCTTCCACGGCAGTCGGCTTGTTTCTGAGCCGCTGTTCGCAGTAAAACTTTTACATGCGTGTCGGAGTATAAAATTGCCGACGACAACGCTCCGATCGTTGGCGCTGGGTGGCATTATGCATGGGGTGGTATATGGTGCGTATATGAAGGCATGCAAACCAATTCCATCTTAACACGATTTTGGGGTAAAAAGCTCGTTTCGCCAATGTAAGAAACATTTACGCTACAGTTACTCCTCTTTCTCTTCGCTGTGCTTTCCCAGCTTTAACTTTAACATTGTGCCTATAAATTATTTGATGCTGGGCAAATTCTGTATACGCAGCTACTCAATATTGCCATACTTAAGCTTTAGAGCATAACTAAAAAGAAGGGGCAACTTACAGCAACCAACCCACAAACTTTTATTTTGTTGGGGGCACTCAGCTGTTGCAAACGAAAGTGAACGTTTTCATTTGTATGGTCCTCTGATTTTAAGCCTCCGGCAAAAAGCAAAGTATGTGTGTATGTAGATACATTTGTGTGTGTGTAAGCAAGCATAGCCATGTGCATGTATGCGCATATATTTTCTATGTAAGTATGTGGATGTGTATATCCATACAAAAGTACGTGCAAGCAATCTATTGGCGAACGAAGGAAGAAAACTATTTTGCTCTCAAGCGGACCAAAGGATTACCAAAATATTTCACACTTGACTCAATTAGAAATTACGAATATGTATCAATGCTTTAAATTTAAAGAAAAAGTATTCAAAAAAAACGTTATGAATGCATGACTTATTATATTAGTTGACACCCCCAATAAACTACCAACAACATGCGCACGCACTCACAAACAATATTCCTCACGTGAAAGCTACAACTCAACCCGAGAAACTGGTCGGAAAAAATGTACTAAAGCTACGACTGCTTTCAATAAATTCAGAAAAATTAATTTGGAAAAATAAAAAAAAAATTAATTTGTAAATATTCAGAAATAATTCAAGTGGTGAACAAAAAATTTGAATATGTGAATTGAAAAATCAAAAAACGTGGTTTTATTTAATTATTAAAAATCAAGTCACTAATATAAGGATATCAAGAATTTAACTTGATACTGACTTATATTCAAACTGTTGAGATAAATTTTTTTTTTAAAGAATTGAAGAATATAAAATTTTGTATCTTAAAAACCTGCGTCAAATTTTTTAGATTGGAATATTTTAGCTTTCTGATGTTGTTTACTCTTTAAAAATTGTTCCTAACAAACTGAAAACATTACAAAATGCAAGTGTTAAATTTTAGATTCGACCTAAAAGCTTAAGAAAACATATTTAACGGGGCAACAAAATTATAATTAAAAAATTTTGTTTTAGGAAAATGCGTGGACTTTTATGGTGTCGATTTGAAATAGAAAGGCGTTTGTTTTTCACAGACGCAGGAAAAAAATTAAGAAAAAGTATGTCAAGGTATTATTTATGAAGAGCGGGTTCATCATAATCTAAAATCAAAATCTTTACTTCATAGTTATATATATAGGAGGGCTGCCATTTATATTTTGCGTCCAATTATGAAAACACAGTTAGATAATAATGAAAATGGCTTTATTGTTTTTCAAAATATTCGCCTTGGAAGTCAATACACCTTTGCACTCGCTTGAATCAATTTTCAAAGCATTTTTGCCACTCAGAATTGGGTACCTCCAAAGCGAGCAGTTTAAAGGCTTCAACAGCGTCTCCAGACGTTGAAAAATGTTGTCCTCGCAAAAAGAAATCAGTAGGGCCGTAATTCCATCTGTGAGTGCTCAAAAATTCTCTTGTGTGAGCCAATGTGTGAGAGCTCGCCGGTTAGTTTTCCAAGAGTCTCCGAAAATTTCTGGCCCCACTTTTAAGTTTCTCTAGTGGTGCAGTTGCAACATGACTAGGCGACCATTTGCATTGAGGTACTTCTTCTGCAAACCACTTTTGTTGGATTAAGTTCGTATTAGGACAGTCGATGGCTGCTTTGTTTCTGGCTCATATGCATAGATCAGGGGGTTCGTTATCTGCTACGATGTCATAGACGTGCTTTGAACCACTGCGGCTGAATTTGTTCAACATTTCTTTACACCAACCGAACCGAGATGCGCGACTGTCAAAGTAGGCGGTATCCAAGGCCGTACCTCAAAACGATATTCTAAGAGGATAATATTTTGTGATTTTTATTAACTCTTATAGAGGCAACATTTCATTGCAAAGCAAAAAAAAAGTTATATAAAAAAATTTTACTTGATATCGGTCCACCTTAATGTACATTAGGCCGGGTCGATTTGTGGGGAGGCAAAAAAATCGCCCATCGCTCTGTGAAAATCGTATTCTAGGGACCAAAAATTAATAGCTGATGCTTACGCATTTGAAAAAACTCTGACTAGAATCACATCCGAAAAAACCACGCTTATGTTCCTGGGTGTAAATCCAAAGAAGTCAGTCGACAGATAACGTTCATCTGTTGCTTTGATAGCAAAGACTACCTTTTGGGAAATAATTAGAATGAGTTGCAATTTAGTCTCACATTCATAAATTTTATGCTTTGTTCCTTTGGAATCCAGCCATTGGGTACGAAAAGCAGGATTCCACCCACTCATGGGCACGCTTGCTGGCCTTTTAGTGATTTCAATATTTTGGTGTTTGTGTGCGTTAAATAAAGCTTATTTCCTCTTTATGTGATCTCTTTTCATGTCAGATTTAATTAATTTCCCTACCTTTTAAGCAAATTCTTCGCTGCACTTCGAGTATGTGCGAGTATATTTACATACATACATATAACAGTAAGTGCTCGCGCACTTGTACAGTTGTATTGCGTATGTGTTGGTAAAAGGTAAATGGCCGAGCTTGTCTTCGCTGGTTGTACAGAAGTAAAATTTCGCAACTAATAACCTGTCTTTCAAAGATAGTTCGAAGCAGCTTTAATCTTTTGACATATCGGCGGCCACAAATTCGTATAATAAATAAACTTTTATATGATCTTTGAAAATTTTCTGAATGAATCCATTGAGTTGTTTAATTAATTATTTTTGTATGCGCATATCTTCATTTTTAAAGCAATTAGCTAAAACTAACATTTTATAAGGCTCTCATCATTCCCATCTTACCTATGGCACAGAAGCTTGGACGATGACAATATTTGATGAGACGGAAGATTTTTGGGCCTTTGCACGTTAGCGACGACGAGTATCGTAGCCGATGAAACAAGGAGCTGTATGAGCTTTACGACGACATATACATAGTGCAATGAATAAAGATCCACCGGCTGCTTTGACTGGGTCATGTCATCCGAATGGACACAAACGCTCCGGCTCTGAAAGTATTCGGTGCGGTTACTTTTCCTTCACGATGATGCCACTTCTAATTCTAACCCATAGGGTTGAGGAATAGATAAAGTAAAATGATGCAGTTCATGCACTCTTCGTCGACTGACTGCGGGATGCGATATTATGTTACCTCAATAGGAAGGGGTGATAAACTGCTATCAGATTAATACAGTGACTGCATCTGTTTCTTTGAAACCCGCTCAAGCCTTGAAATATATTCCGATGTCGTCACTACAAAACTTTTTGCAATTAAGTAAGATGCAGCTGGGACGAAATCCCATAGTGAATATAAGTTCGAGTGGGAATACCGTACCCTGCGGCCTATCGGGGCCTGCTCAAAAACCAACTGCGCCACTAAACAAGTTTTTCCGGAACAACTACGGGGTAAACTTTGGCTATATTGTGACTATGAATTGCGATGGAAACATCTGCGGTCCTATTATACGTCGCTAAAGTACCAAAAACGCAGGCGCCTTCCAACATGGGCCGAGGGGGCAATCAGCCACAAAAGCAGACACCAATAGAGAGGATTTAGAGGGCTTTTCACGCTGAATAGACCGCCAAGACATATCGTCTCATCCGTGTACGTACAACACGTTACTGAAATTTGCATATTTCGTGTTAAGACACACACACATGTACGGTATTTCGCAGGTTTGGTATTTGTTCCCAAAATTGAATTCGATTGCGTGCAAAGGGTAAAAAATGTAAAGGAATGATACTCGGTAAAAAGCTCCTCATAAAAAATATCTCCCGTTCGGAGACGGCTTGAAACTGTAGGTCGCTCCGTTTGTGGAACAACATCTAGACGCACGCCACAAATAGGAGGAGGAGCGCGGCCAAACACCTGACAAAAGAGTACGCGCCAATTATTTATTTAATGAATGGCTTATAAAATGCGTTTCCTTATTATTTTATATATTCTTCGCTATCACTTGAACCGAATTAGGAAAAGAAAATCGTTATATGTTAGATTTTGCTTATTTTAAACTCTTTTGACAATTCCATATTTATTGTGAACAAAAAATGCAACCCAAAAAGCAGTAGAACTTAAAAAACTTTGTATTTGTATGCCACTATCCCATGCAGATAATACGATTCAAGTATCAATTTTTTTTCGTACGATTGTCGATACGTTCACGGATGTGACGATTCGAAGCTATGTCGGTGGAGGATTAAAACTGTGTGCTCAGCTTGCGTAACTGAGATCCAGTTGTACAGAGGTTACGAAGAGACGGATCTTCATTACTGTTCGGGAATAAGATAAAGGGCTGGCCATTCAAATGCACCACTGAAGCGAGGTGAAAGTAGTCTTGGAGAATGTCTTCTTGTTGTTTTGCTATATATTTTCTGAACTTCCTTGTTGTTGTTGTTGTTGTTGTTATAGCAGCATAAACATTCCCCGTGCATATGCGAGGAATGCCGCTGAAGTGACAATACTTGGCCTGATATAATTCCGGGTCGTTCCGGTGACGTATAACCGACTGTCGTGGGAACGAGAACAGAACTTTGTCTTATAAAGTGCTGTTGTTGTATCAGCATAAACTTGCCCCATTCATTTATGAATAATACTACTGAATTGACAGTCCTTGGTCGGATGTAAATCCGAATCATTCCGGTAGCGTAGAACCGATTGTGGTGGGAACGAAGTGCTGTCTAATACCTGGCTCACTTCAAAAGTACTGGCAGCCAACATGCCACCGAAGCCTTTCACTGTTGAATCTATTTAATAAATAAAACTCATGGGTCTGTAAATATCTAGAAATGAGCAAAATTAGAACCTCCTGACAAAAGCGTTTCATTCTTTTAACTACCATGAAATAGACCTTAATAGCAAACGTTCAAGGGATAAGGGATGCCGAAATCCGTGAAATACTAATTGTAAACGAATTTTTTTCTTCCAAAAGGAAGATCTGATCTGAAGATTGGTTTACATCGACTTCTATAAAACTGCCAATATATTTACGTTATGAAGCTCCGACTTTTACATTGAGAGAAAGAAAGGCTTTGAAGCTTTTGAACAATATACGGACTCGAAGATGCGGTGAGCTACGTTTCTTATAGTTAAATGATTTTCGGATGAAAGAGCGTCACATACATACATACTGGTATTGAAGATGCAAGATAGAAACCATGGCTTAATTTTTTTATTTCAATGTACCCTTGATTAGGGCTGGCAAATTTCAGATTCATTTTGGAATATATTTCGAGTATTTCCTCAACAACTTTGTTTAGGTACGACAGTAATGGGGCTAATATATTGGGCTAAAATAGTTCTCACGATGTAGTACTGCTAATAAGCGTGGCACTAGGAATCCTGTCCCAAACCAACAAAAAGTTCAATATTGGGCGGAACACCTCAATGTCTTAGTGACTCACTGATTCTGCCCAAGTTAAGAGTGCCAAAAATCCTCATAAATTCCACAAAGTCCGCTAAGACATTTTGCCGACTCTTCTTTCTTGAAGTGAGTCGCCCTGTAAGAGCTTTCCAGCTTTCAGCTGGATTTCAACGAGTTTTTCTAAACTCTTCAGCCGAAATGGTGGTACACTTATAGATCGGAAGTATTTTGGTTCAACAGATGCGCTCTTTGCTCGCAAGGAAAGAGCTCGAGGGCTTCTTTTCTGAGGAATTTTACTATGTGTTGGGCTTTTTAAGACTACGAGCTGGGCAACAGGAACAAAGGTCAAAGATTTATGAAATTCACTAAGGCTAGCACTTTTTATTTCGCCACAGAAATGCATCCATGTTTCAATATCTGTCCTTTGATTTGTTTTGTTTTTTTGTTTGCGCTACCTGTGTTATTGCAAGGGAGGTGCAAGCAGTTGATGAGCCAGAGTTCTTGACTCTGCTAAAGCAATTCCGCAACTTTTTCCGAAGTTCCACAGGTTAGTTGCTTAGCTGTTAGTTCCTTCTTTAAGAGGAAGCCCATATAACTAGTTAGTGGTCTGGCATCACAGACCCACTCACGGCCTATGATTTTCCGGGGTTTTAATTGTTTTTAATGATTCCCGAGTACAGCACAATGTCAAAGAGCTTCTTAATGGGCGTTGAGCTAACGGAGCAGGGGATTTTGATTTTTTAGCACAGTGAACTTTTGGGAGCTTCATTCCAGTAATAACACTATCCGCGGAAACCGCAAGTAATGCGTTTCTAGTGATACCTGATTTTTCAAAACAACAACAAAATTGTCTCATAGTTCTAAAAAAAAGGTTTACAACAGAACACAAAATACAAACACTTTTTAATGAACGCAAACTAAATCCAATCACGTGGCATTGAGCTTCCTAAATAGACTCTTGATTAAGATCATTTACGAGTATTTTCCATTTGTTTTTGTCTCAAATTTCTTTTCAGAGTCCTCAAACAAAAAAAAATTTGTTTGCCTACTTTATCTGGACAATTGATCATTGATTCACTTGATTAAGGCCGCAGAGAAAAATGATAAGATAAAAAGACATTTTGGATATAAACTGCTATTTTTTTATTTATTAATCTCTTTTCGGGAAAAACCCGAGTCATTCCGGTAAAGTATAACCGATTGCCATGGGAATGAAATTTTCGGACAGCGACGGGTTACCTCCTGATGACCTCTCTTGAACAACTTCACAACGAGGCACAGATGCACCCGGTAAAGGAGCACAGTAAACTACTCAGCAAACAGTTTCTGCTTGCGTGCTACAGCAGGTTTCACCCTTGCAGACACCTGCTGTAAGTTTCCTGGGCCTACCGTTAGATGAGTTAGACGAAGACGACCGGTGATATACTCTACACTGACAGGGCTTGTATTGCTGCTACAACAACAACAACATTGCTTCAAAAATTCGATTTGGAATAGAGTCATAAAGTGATTTCGTGAACCACAAAGCCTTCCATTGCTTGCACGTATATACGAGTAGGCACCACAAGGCTCAGAATAATGAGCAGTCGATTTAGCTATGTCCTGTCTCACCGTCTGCCGTGCGTACGATAACTCGAGCTAAAATTAAAATACTTTAATGAAACGGTAATGAAGTGTCTCACGTAGGTTGGTATTGAAAATAGGCCAAATCAAAGAATAACTACGCCCTTCTCCTCCATAGTGCTAATTTAAAAAAAGCAAAAAAGATAAATAAGGCACAATTTTGATAGAAATTATGAACCCAATAAAATAAATACATCGCAAATAAGAATTGGAAAAATGAGCGGTGCCACGCCTACTTTTTGGTAAATGTGTATGTCTGGATAACGACTTCAGAAAACTCGTCCAAACTTGGTGGATATATTGCTCCCTAATTCGTCTATATTCGGAATAAGTAAATATTTCGCTCGTCTTAGTGACCTTTTAAATTTTAGTAAAATGTGCGCTGTTCATTTCTGATTAGTTCTAAATATGAAGTAATGTCCAAAATTTCACTGTTTTCGAGATATTTGATTTTAAGGACTTAAGGAGGAGTTCGTCCACTTTTTTTGATGTTGGTTCAAGGGACCGATTATTTTCCGATTAAAGTTAAAATGTGGACAAAAGTTTTACATTTACCATTTTTACTAAGTGTTTCCTATTTTGCATCATTAAAATAATGGGTAAGCTGAAAATAAAATATAGAATATGCCCCTACCTCAAACTGCTCAGCCCCACTGAAGAACTTTGAAAGAGTTCCGATAGTCGAATACATATCTAATGTTTAAGATTTGCAAATATGTCTAAATCACACTAAGCATATTCTGACATCTTCGCATTTTCAAGACAAAATCGGCATTTCGCCTCAATTTTGACAAAATACATCCCGCTGCAAATGATGGCATATCAACTGCTTGACTAATTTTGACTATTTTTCGTTTTCCTTTTTGAATGTTCTTTACTTTTTACAAAATTTATCTTACAAAAACCATATAAATTCTAGTTTACAACTTTATATAAAAATTAGAAAAATTCCATAAATTTTCCATTCCAAATCGAAGGTTTTTAGTTAGAATTTCTAAAAATTTTTTTGGCATGCGATTTTATAGCGTGTTACATTTTGTCGGGATGTAACAATACATGTGGAAATTCGTTCAACTGTGACCAGTTAGATAAAGAGTAAGTAACTTGATGTACTCCCTACTTAGCTATTTGATTTCCTCCCTTGCAAACAGGAATTAAAAAGTGAGCCCATCTGAGGGCCCTACCGCATTGCAATGCTTACAACACTCGGAGCTTACCCACTCACTCTCTAGATCTCTAAATGACGATCAGTAGAGTACGCAGAAAGGTTTCCCGTCTCTTTTTAACAGTTTTGGATGCTCCTCTTTTCTACCCACACTACATTCCTGTATTTCTTGCTGCCAGAAGCTTAGGCAAAAGAAAAAGCAAACTCTTCTCAATAAGCTTAGATAATTTAATAAGATTTTGATGGTCGCTTAAAAATCTGAAAAAATAGAAAAGCTTTTTCAAAGTTCTTGCTGACGCAGATTGAGTTACCTACCCCAGTCTGAATGGGAAGTGATTTGCACGACGCGATATGGAGTCTAAGGTCTGGTATCAAGAACATAAAGATCGGCCTTGCCTCTGCATTTATCTTTGTTCCACATGCCTACCATTGTATAAGTACACATGGTATCTTCAGTAGGCGAAGAATATTCACTGGGAAGCAAATTTCCTTATGGTTTAACTTACTCGTAGATGGTCTGTTGATAAACAAGTTCAATTCGTGGCCACAGAGGTCCATTATGTTGCTGAGGAAATGCTCGTACAGTCTGATTACTTATACCATCTAATACGCACTTCCAAATCGAATGCACCTAAGACGACCAGATTCTGAGAACTGAAGCTTTTAGTTTGAATTAGGGGTAATTCACACAGAAAGTAACCTCTTCAGAAAATAATAAAATTATGGTTCGATTTGATTTTCTTGTGGCCGGTAAAAGAGGCAATTGAGCTAAACGGACATAATTTAAGCAATTGAAATAGTTCAGGTGAACTTTGTTTGTTTTCTGTTGTTTTTTTTTGTTTTAGTCTGCTTACGCAATACGCTCTTGGTATTTTTTTTTTCAGACACCATTAAATCCATTGTACTGCTCTTGGATTCCCTTTTAAATTGAATTTAAATCTACTGGACCTCCGAAGAAATCTGAGTAGATCTTGTGGTTGCAAGGAGCCAAGGTGGTCGCTTCGTAACACATCAGTGCCAAAGATCTCAAGCCTGATTCGAGCGAAGGCGGGGCAGATGCATAGAAAGTGGTTCGCCGTCTCATCCTTCTCTCCACATTCTGGGCAGAGTGCACTGTCTGAGATGCCCATATTTTCCATGTGCTTTGCCCTTAGAAAGTGGCCAGTCATCAGTCCAACCAGCCTCCTACAGTCCCCTCTGCTTAGTGACAGGAGGAACTGCGACAGTCGGTCGGACATGACAGGTAACATCAGTTTTATCCATCTGCAGCCTCTCTCAGCCTGCCAAGCTTGCTTGTGGGTTAGAGTAACCCGTTTTCTAACCCTGGTTTTGATAGCTGCAGAAGGGAGTGGCAGAACGGGCTTCGGACCAAACAAGTTGGCCTGTTAAATTCATATAGAAATTATGACATTAATAAACATAAAAAATTTTGGTTTTTTGTATTCAGGTCACTGACGCCGATGCTACAATGCCCGTCGATTGAGAGGCCCCGCTGCGACCTTCCTGGAAGAATTGAGTGTGCATCCGCCATTTTAAATGATTAAAATAAAAAAAAATAAAAATTTATATTATTTTAATGTATAAATAAACTGTATGCTAATTTTGAAAAAATATATTGACTTCTTCATTTTAAATAATTTTAATGAAAATCAGGGAAAATATGACCGTTTACAGGTACTTGTCCCCTTAATGCCATAATTATTGAAAACCATAATTTCTTCGGGCCTCTGCCTACCTCTAACGCCTTAAGCACCTAAGACGAGTTTTCCGGTATTCGTTTCCACGACAGTCGGTTCTACGTTTCCGAAACAACCCGGATTTATATCCGACCAAGGACTGTCATTTCAGCAGCATTCCCCGTTTGTAAGTATGGGGAATGTTTATGCTGCTACAACAAAAACCACAACAAGTTTCCCGGTATCCCTCCAGAAAATACCAAGTATGGGTTGAATCTATATTTCTAAAGGTAAGAAGAATGTTTTTTAGACAAAAAAAGCGGTGGCACTGATTTTGTAATGCTGAATAAAAACACTTTGCCGGCGAGGCCACGGGGCGCATCTGGTAAAATATAATGAAACAAATTGCTGATGCGCTTTATTTTTTCTGAACAATAATTATTATTTATAATTATTTATTTATTATTATAATTCATCATCATAATAGTTTTCTATACAAATACATTCAATAACAACAATTTACTTATTTCATCGTTTACTTTACAATACAATAATTATTTTTATTAATTTTTAATTTTAGGTGTTTTTCTTTTCTTTTGTTTTGTCAATTGGTTTTGTCCATTTACGATTTATTTAATTTGTCAGTTGTTTTCTTCTATAATTAATCTTATAAATTAGTTCATGTGTTTTGGGGTTTCACCTCGCGTTGTTTATTACACCATTTCAACTTTGTGTTTTTTTGTTTTTTGTTTTTTTTTTTGTTTATATTTAACTATTATATTTTTGGTTTATTAATGTATGCAGTTATTCTGTTATTTTGTTAATTTCCATTTGCTCTAAGTTCATAACAATCAAATAAATGTATTCCTTCGCGAATTACTGAATTCTTCTTATGTTTACAAGTTTGTGTTTTTTTCAAACTTTTCAATTTTTATTTTTTTGTTTTTTAATTTTTTTAATTTTATTCCTTTTTATTGCGTTTCCTCTTAATATACGAAGTCTCCCATCGAAATGTCATTATATGTTTGTGTTATATTCAGTTATATGATTATTAATTAATTGCTGTATTTGTGTTGGGTTGTGAATTAATTTTGATGAAAACTTGAAATTGTTCGACCTGTGATAGTTGCCCCGCCTCTGGCAAGGATATAAAATTGAATTTCATATTAAGTTTTGTTTAATGCCTAAATCGATTTTGTTTGCAATTTAATTTACCTCTAACTGCATTGCAATTAATCAAGTTTTGTGATATATTCAATTTCAATTTCAGTTAATTATCTTATTGATAGTTTTCGTTTTCGTTTTATGTTTTATGTTTTTATTTAATGTATGTGTGTATAATTATCTGCGCGTATGTGTACATATATGTATATATGCGTGTGTATGTGTGTGTATATGTGTGTGTTTCAGCTTGAAATAAAATTTATGTAAAAAATAATTGTTACAATTACAATGCAATAACATTGTCAGCAGCTGCTGCCGGCAGAATTATAAAAAATTATTGTTTATTTTCGAAAATGCAACTCTGCGTTCGCTTGCAAAGCGACAAATTCTTTCATTAAGATTCATTATTCATTTTCAATCTTTACTCCTGTTAACACTTCACCTACTACTTATGCATCTCGTTTTTCATAATTTAGTAGTCCGCCAATCGTGGTTTCTGTTTTGGCAACACTCTTCCGTTGTCTATCTTTTTTTTTTTTTTGTTTTTTGTACACAAGGTAAATTTTAATCTGTTTAAAGTAATTCATTTCGTAATTTAACTAATCGTTGACATTTTTGTTTATTTCGAGAGCTAGCCACTCTCTCGCTTACCCCTCCATTATTTCCACATCTACACATTTAACTCTAATCGCCTAGAATTTCGCTTTTTGCTTCTTATTGTTGCTAATAACTGTTTTTTTATGTCTCATTGACTTTTTATTGATTATTATTCTTTAATTTAAATACAATAAATTAACATTAATTTATCATTTAGGCATCTATTCATGTTAACTATATTATATCAAAAGTTATACAAAAGTATCTTGCAACAAGTTGTTCTTATTTTATATTAAATTCTCGCTCCATCGAACCTCTGCTTTCAACGCGTCGCATTATGCGCTCAGCTCTTTTTGTTGTTTTACATTTCGCGTTGAACGAGTCGAAACGAGAAATCGAAAGGGGAAATTCGACATCAAAGTGATTTGCTTTAGTTCAAATCCTAACATGAATATAATTTTATAATTTTATAGGTCATCGAAGTATTGCGGAAGTGGTTAAATATATAAAATAGATGTCCGATCAATTGAAAATATTTATGAAATAAACTTAGGATTTTATACATACATACATACATACAAACAACGTCATACACACAATGATTTGTGTGTTAATCGAAATGCTTATATTATTTGTTCCGTAATAGTAAAATAATGGGTTTTGGTATATTTCCAAGTATCTGGCGTCTTTTAATTTTGATTCACCAAAAGTTACAACAACTAACTGGAAAAATCAGTAACGTTTTAAACTTAATGACAACGTCAAGGCTACATATGCACATACATTAAGGGGGTCAATTTGCAGGCAACGACTTTTCCAGAGATCGTTCCCAGCAAATCCAGATTCTGCAATAAATTCAAAGAAACAAAATCCATTGAAGCAAAGCTCCAAGAAACAAGTTATCCTGTGTGAAAAGCCATGCGTGTCGAACCCTCTAAATTTTAAAGGGTAAAGCTATCTTGGATTGATATGAAAATAGAGTAGAGACTGCGGCGATAAAGATGGATAGTAAACAAAAAATACACCACCCGTTGAAAGCAGAAAGGATGTAAAACCAAACTAAGTTTCAAAAAACAAAAAAATAGGATTAGACATTTTTTTGAATATTTTTCAAATATTGTCAAATTTAATAGTTTTTTGTTTTTAGTTTGATTTTCCAATATCGATTTCATTTGCTATTTGTGGTGTGTATCTTGACGTTGTTCCACAAATGGAGCGAACAACAATAACAAATATATATAAAAAATATATTATTCGAAAATTTAAATATCCAAGTACAAGTTTTTATTCTACAATAAATAAATAAAATTCATGTTCATATTACTTTGGTTGTACTGAACAAATCATCATATTAGCATCGTAAGTAAAGATAGCTTTTTCTAAATTTGGAAAATATATTTCAGAGCTATGCTCCAATGGACTTTTTTTCTTAGAATCATAAGTAGAATTCGAAACTGTTAGAACCGTTGCCGAAAAAAATGTAACCGCCCTAACATGCATATTGCAAGTATATCTTACTTGCACTTCTCTTTCTTTTGACGTACATTGACACTTTCTCGAAGTCAAATCGACTCCGAAAAGTCTTTACAGAAAATTTCGAAATCTGATATATTGCAAGCGATTCGTATATACTTTAGCATGCCAGAGTTCGTAGTAAAGTATAACAACAAAAAACGCAACTCATTTGAAAAAACTCGAAACAAAATTCGGTGGCGTACTCTTTGCTTCAAATGGATGGTTCATTTACTCCGATATTCATATAATTCTCTAAGTAGCTTGAAGTTTGCTTGGCCATAGAAATACGCCATACAGAAATATGGGGGGAAATATGTTCCCACGACAGTCGATTCTATGTAAACGGAATGACCCGGATTTATATCCGTGCTGTCACTTCAACACCATTCCCCTCATAAGTATGGGGAATGATTATGCTGCTGTTACAACAATATGGGAGAAAAATGATATTGAAAAGGCACCTCCAATCGAAAGAAATAGGGAAATATTTAGAAAATACAAATGTTTTCATTTTAATAGAAACATTGTGTTTTTACTGAAACATATTTTTTGAAATTTAGCACTTACTTTGTCATAGCCATCATTTTTTGATGCAGAAATAATTACAACTGATATTTCTAACGATTATTATCAAAACAAAAAAAAAACGGCAACAAAGTTTCGCCACGAAATAAATGATCGCTAGAAAATTAAATTTTGTACATATATGCTTCTTGTGAAGAACTGATCATTCAATTCATTTAAAATCTTTTCTTGATGTTTTTGGGACGCGTTTACAGAGAAAGTGTTCAACATCCCTCTCTGGAAGGTCTCCACAGCTTCTGCAATGGGGGTATGTATACGCGTACAGATCGCTCAAATCGATGCATGTAAGCATGTATGTATGTATGTATGTACGCATGCTTGTACTCGTACATATTATTTATACACTCACAATCAAAGAAAGAAACAAACAAAACTTCTGTGACAACTATTACATATACGCATGCTTTATATGCTATTCGATTTCACATACATACATACTATGTATATGTAGATGTTTAATTATTATAATCTATGTTCCTTCTTCATAAAGTAATTCGTCAGTTTTAAAAATGTCAGTTTTCAAACGCTTGGGTTCTATGTATTGCCCTTTACATTCAGATTTGATTCGAATCAGCGAAGGCTTCGGTGCACTATTGCGAATGATAGTAGTAGTTAGATATATGTATGCATGTATGTTTGTATGTATGTATGTATGTATGTATGTATGTATGTATGTACACACGTAAGTCCATACACACAAATGTGGATAATGGCAACAAATTTCATACATAAGTGAGTCGGCATATCAAACTGCCAGCAGTTCTACTATGCCAATTTCAAAGGCTTTCAATGAAAATATACAAAATATTGGCTCAAATACATAGACACATTTTATAATTGTACGCATGTGTATGTATGTATGCATATTTACGTACACACATACATATATAAGTTTTAATAATCCCAGGCATTAGTTCACACTATTAAACGGTTCAATTTTGAAGAGAAGTACAGTATTGGCGCATAATTATAGTCACGAGTTAAAACTGGGTGTAGTTTCTATCCTGTTGCTAAATTCTTGGAAAAAAACAAATTTCCTCTCCCAATAATTAACTTAGGCTTCCATACATTATAAATTGTATAATCCCTATATAACGGGTGTTTTTTTAAGAGCTTGAGAACTTAAAATGATAATATAAAAAAGAAATATTGTTGGAATGAATGGATATTTTTTTTGTATTATAATCTGGCATATAAAACACAATAAACTTCATTGGCTTATCGGCAGAAACTCGTATCTGGGTGTTGAAAACTCTTAATTTACAATTAGGCTTTTAAACCAGGCACAGCGAAAAGTAATGTTGAGGTGATACAACGCTTTCCAAATATGGTGCTCCGAAATATCATTAAAGCACGCACCTTGGCTTGTTCGGAATGACGACATACGCAGAGATCTGCAGGTAAACACAGTCAACGACTCAACAAACTCTTTTGCTGCTCAGCAACGTTGCAGCAGCCACTTTTTTCGAAGCAATCTATACAAGGAGGAGGAAAAGGAACAATCCACTGAACCTTGTGGTTAACCCATTGTTATATGTCAATGTTGTAAAAACAAAAAATTGTAATCTCGTGGACATGGAATTTAGCTTTGGTTTATGATACCCGGCATATGTCGGCCGCGGCTGCACGTTCCATGAGCCATTCGATCAGTCCAATTTTTAACTACTTTTTCCAATAAATCTGACCATAAAGCGTCAATGGTCAATGGCGTCAATGCTTGAACATTGCAATGAATCGGTTGTTAAGTGCGCCGAATGGCAAGTTGCGCCGTTTGTTGTCGTCGCTGTTTAGCTGATTAATTTTTGAAAACAAAAATGGACTCAGCGTGGGTCGCACCGTAACGGCAGCCTATGGTGGGGACTAGAGGAGACAAATCTTTAACACTGAGGACAGATACAACAATTTTCCATGCGAAGCTTTCCGCCGTAATCGAAACAGTGGAAAGTAAAAATTAAAATACTTTTGGACAGTCAAATCAGTCCTCAAAGCCTTAAATAGCTTTACGTTCAATTCAAAAGTTCTTATAGAGTATGACAATACACTCAACAAACAGGCGACTCTTAATCGGGTTTCCCTGATTCGGTTACCAGGACATTAGGGACGAAGAAAACGAGAAGGCAAACTTTTATGCCGTTCCCACGACAGTCGGTTGTACGTAGCCGGAACGACCCGGATTTATATCTGGCCAAGGACTGTCACTTCAGCAGCATTCCTCGTATATACAC
The DNA here is from genome assembly GCA_037575425.1 of Anastrepha fraterculus. Taxonomy (NCBI): domain Eukaryota; kingdom Metazoa; phylum Arthropoda; class Insecta; order Diptera; family Tephritidae; genus Anastrepha; species Anastrepha fraterculus. The sequence continues at coordinate 167,061 of JAYXIM010034530.1, read as the reverse complement.
GGGGAATGTTTATGCTGCTACAACAATAAAAACAACAGCAAACTTTTATGCCAAAAACGGAAGGGGCGGAAGTGTCATTTAATGGGCCAACCCCATTTCTCAGCTTTAACAAAAACAATCTAAAACAGGAAACCAAAAAATGGATCAAAATAAAAACCAGGGAATATTGGAACGGCGCAACGGCCTTAATCACTCCAAAAAGTTTCTGAACTTTAATACCAACAGAGGAAAATCTGCTCTAACCCTATACAAAAAAGGGCCTCAGTAGGCAAGGCCACTTTGCTTGCAATAAACATTTCAGTGCAATACATTTCGGGTTGTTAAATCTTAACTCAATTTCTTGGACTATGATTATGCGCCTTTGAGTGAAGAGGGTTTTATCTATGTGTGTGTGTATATGTATGTAAGTACGCAGGCAATCGAAAGGTATACACGAGGGTCGTAAGAAAATAATTTCAATGGATTTGCAATACATACGCATACTTACACACATACCACACACACGTCTGCATAGTGCATTTATGCGGTAATTCACTTTGTTGGAATGTAGGGGAAAAATTCGAAGTGCATACATACATATAACGGCAGCGAATAACAATCGTTTGTTTATAATGTGGAATACAGGTATTGCTAATGCCTATCATTTTATAATTTAATATTTAATTACTCATACACGTGCGCATACATACATATGTGTATGTATATGTATGCACGTTTATGTACTTTGCGGTCCGTCTCTCCGTCTTACTCTCTTGTTTGGTCTTACACATACGTGTCTGTACACTCATATGTTTGATGCTATGCTGTTGATGTATATATATGTGTATATATGTAATTATAAATTGTTCTATATTTTTTTGGTTTACCTTGGGATTGACGATGTTTAGTTACAAAATTAATCTTAATATTATTTTATTTACTTTTCAAGAATTCTTATTTATACTTTTACTGTGCGCTTTATTGATTAAAACTAAATGAAAATGTCCTTCATACTCGTATATATTTATCTGCTCTTAGTTTTTTATTTTTATTTTTTTTCTTTTTTTTGTTGGTTCTCATAATTATTATTAATAATATTCTTTATTATTTATTACTATTTTCTTTTTTTTTTTTGCTTGAGTCTATTTATTATTTATCTATTTATCGTATTCTAGCTTGTCGGCCACCCGCACTTAGCACACACACACACACACACACATTTATACATGCGTGTTTTATCAACGGTGTGTGTACGTTGGCCATTGTTTTAACTACAATTTGATGGCCACTAACTTGGCTTTTAGTGTTAATTTAAAGAGACCTACCCGTTGTTACATTTTACTCGTAGTTGTTTGCTTCATTTGCGTTACTTTCCTTTGCTGGTGGTTCATATGCAAACTAGTTTTGCATATTTTTGTTAATTTCCTTTAGTAATAATACAAAAATTCTCGCACATATGCACCTACATACATATGCATATCATTCATTCTTTATTTCCAAAGTGGAAAATCGTTAGTTTTTTCACTGCGCCTGCCTCCAAATTCGCGAAATGATTTTAAATGTATCATGAATTTACTTATGAATGTGTGTATGTATGCATATATTTTATATACATACATATATTCGTTTTGTTCTATTTGCGTTTGAATTGTTTTTAATCTACTTGGTTTTAGTTGCTAACGATACTTGTAATTAATTAATTAGATTTAATTCAAGTAGTTTTTCTTCTAGTTTGTTTCTAGTTGATTTGGATTTTTACGTTTGATTTTATATTAATAAAGTATTTATAATAGGGCTTTACCTACAAAACTAAACTTGTGGCAGTTTTTTGTTTAAATATTATTATTAATTTAACCTGTTCATTTTATCTCTAACTGTAATAAAATATGTTTTATTTTGCGTGTGAAATTTCTGTTTTCTTGTTAAAGAACCCTTTTTTTGTTTTTGCTTTGCCATATGTGTATGTATGTTGTCATTCATTTACATCTATATGTACATATACTCAATTTGCTTTCAAACCTACGATGCGTTGACGATATTGTGGCCATATATACACACATACATATACATATACATATACATGATTGACGATTTTAAAATCAGATGTGTTAATTTTGCATTCTTTGTGATAAATACATATATGTATGTAAGTATGTACATATATAAGTAAAAAAGCAATTCGCCTTGAAAGAATGTTTTGAAGTTCGTAAAATTATTATTATGTTTGAAATTTTTATTTACAATCCGTTATTTATGCTCTCAAATGTACTCCTCTCAAACAATAATAATAATTATAGGAGCTGGGGAGTAACGGAAATATATACAACGAAACAAGTGGGGAAGTATGGGTAGTACTATAAGGAGTATGCGTTCGATGGGCAAGTGAATAAGAAGCAATTTGAGAGCTCGTTTTTTCCCATTAAAAATGCTGAGCTGTAGAAATTAGACCGGTAACCGAAAAACTGAGATATTTCAATATGTTTGTTTCTAGTTTTCCATGGACTTGTGCTCTGAAGTGTACCTAGAATACATTGCAAGGAATATGTTGATGATCACATTGTACGACAGTGGTCTCTTAGTGGACAAACAAGTGCTAATAACTGTAGAAGTGAAAGTGGGCGTTTAAGGGCGTTCAAGGGCGGTTAAATTTTAATATTTCGTCCAAACGTGCAATTAATTTATTGAAAATATTCAAATAAAATTTCTGTGCTCAGGTTTATACAGTAGAATTTAAAGAAGATTTTTTCATAGTATATTTTAATCCTCTAACATGTAACCGGCCAAGGACTGTCACTCCAGAAGCATTTCCTGTAAATGTATACGGAATGTTCATGCTGCTACAATGACAACAACAATAATAGCAGCAGAAAATAGAATAACGACAAACCTCCTCAGAAATATAATAATGAAAAAGATTGTAAAAATAGCGTTCTGAGCAACATTAAGGTGATTTTGAAAGGCAATTTGAATCAACGAAATACATATGATATTTGATCTAAAATGCGTTTGTGCCAAAGGTTAGAAGCACAATTAGTAACTAGATTGGCAAGTAGCATTTTGGCAAGTTACTAATAATGAAAATAAATCACGCTGAAATTTGGTAGTTTTAGAGTAAAGCTTTAGATACGCGAGCACCGAGCAGTGCGAACAGCTCTAAAATCGTTCCCACCACAGTCGGTTCTTCGTAACCGGAACGACCCGGTTTTATATCCGGCGAAGGACTGTCACTTCAGCAGCATTCCTCGTATATGCACGGGAAATGTTTATGCTGCTACAACAACAACAACAACAGCAGTTCTAAGCTCGGTTAAATTTCATTCACTAACTCAACTGCTCAAATGTTTGTCCAAAATTTTCGCACATTTGAGCAACTAAACAAAAATATACAATTTCATAAATCTGCATTTTTTTAGTTTTACAACGATTTTAGCGCTGTATATCAATAATTGTAAAATTAAAAAAACAAAGGCTGACAAAAAAGCCAAGTAATCAATACTCGGTTTTCGTTGCTCATACGCCCAGGCTGTTGGAAAATGTGCGTGTCAAATTTAGAGCTCTAATTTAGAGTACGGTTGAAATTAGTTGGTATATTTGCCTTAGTGTTAAAAGTTGCAAATACTTTCGTTATGAAAAATATGTGTTTTTCTGTGACAATTCATATTCCAGAATTTAGGTGTGCACCTAAACTGCTCGCGCCTCTTGACACATACAAGTATGAGTTGAATTCATACACCTAAGTTGGCGTGCACATAAGCAAAACTCCAGCAAAGTAGGGGAAATTGAGAGAGCAAACTGACATTTTATTCTGAAACTATTTTTACCAGCAGCAATTTTCTGGTAGGAAGAACAGCGAGTCGAGCACAGCTGGTAACAATTCAAGTTAAGGAGAAAATTTGTATTAGCTTTGAAAAAAGTAAATATAAAAAAGTTAGATATGGAAGAAGTAAGTAAATCTAAATCTGGAGAACACAATTTAACTATATTTTTCATTTTATTCAGCTCTCTTTTAGTTTTCAATGTTAATAGCTGATCGTGAAACGTGCAAGTTGTTGCTAGTTTTTTGTTGGTTTACTATTTTGAATACTTTTCCCCGTTTGGCTGAGGATTAGTTGGCACTTCGCCAGAATTTCGCTGCTGGATAATATTTACTGGAAAAGAAAAAAACCTATATTTGGATGATTGTACTATTTCTAGGTGCGTTTCTGTTCACAAAGTGCTGAAAGGACTTCGAAACGCACTCAACTGAATGCTTTATAGCTTAACGAAAAGTTTCGTGATGGATAACACTTGGTTTTTTATCTGTTTCCAAAATAAATATGGCGGGATTCTTTATCTAAAAAACGAAAAAATATGTATTTAATCAGTTTCGTCCTAATGTTGTTACTGCGGTAAGGGTAATTAAATCGCGGCAAACTATAATATAACGAGGGATCGTGGTTGGGTGAACCATGACCACGGACACCACCACCATCGCCGCCACCAATCATTAATATTGAAATTATAGTAGTAAATGAACTGACAATTTCTTTCCGCATAATACGACTTAAATCTGTCAATGCTCTTATTATTATTGTTATTAATATTATTATTATTATTATTATTATTGTTGTAATTATATTTATAAGAATATTTATTTGTATTTGATGTTGTTGTGTTAATTATTTCATTTGTATGATTTCTGTTATAGTCAGTGTTGGTAGCAATATTAAAATTTCTAAATTTACTACACTTTTTGCTACGATAGATTTTAGTTTTACTATTAAAATACAATTGGCTATTTAATCTATAAGTAATTTTATTATTATTTCCTATATTCATCCCAACGTATTTATACCGTACTGAGCCGCTATATTCAGTAGGACTAATTTTTGTTTTATTTGATTCCTTTAGTACACTACATACTTGGCTAATCGTGTTTCTTTCCCAAAATATTTTCCCATTTACAATTTCATTACCGCTTACGGGTCTATTTCGATTTCGAGTTCGACTTCGATTCCTATTCAAATTTCGACTTCCTTTTCTATCCTTGGTTTTGTTTCGACTTCTACTCCTACTTCTGCTTCGACTAAAGTTTTCCTCCAAATAACAATGTACTCGTCCACCACAATTCTGGACGCAATGACGGATGTTACTACCTTCATAAATATCTCTACTAAAATAGTAGGTGCATACTGTAAATGTGGAGAAGATAGTGGACCTTGTGGGGTTTTCACTCGAACTGCTGCATCCTGTGCTTTTCCCAGCTATTCGTTCAATGGTGGAGTCTTCTGCCCCCCTCAGTTGCTGTAGATATTCGGTTCTGCGAAGTACCAAGTAAACGGATTTTTTTACCACATACAACGCAGCCGAATCACTATGCTCCGCCTCTGTTGACAGTCCATTGATATTTGCAGGTTTCGTGCTATGGATCATATACTTGCGAAGTTGTTTTTGATTCGGGTGCGTCTCGTTTTTTAGCTGCATTGCAGCGGATTGACTGGTTAGTAGACAAAGCATTGCACTGAGCAGCAGTAACATGTGGTGGCCGATCATGTCGTTGGGTACTGTCTTTTGTTGTGTGCGCAGTGCCGCCGCCGATGAGGCGTAGTACGGTATCGAGCAGCGACTTGTCACAGACGGTACTGGTGGGCAATCGTCCGACATTGCTGCTTCAGGCATATCGGCCGTGTTTTCATCGTAATAATAAATACCATCATAGAGGGCATAGTATGGCAAGCGATCGATTTGACTACCCACGGCGGTTGTTGAGCTATTAGTTAATGCAATCGATATGCTGGCAGCAAGTTTGTTCGTCGAGTCGTTTGCCAGTGATGCTTCTAAGCGAGTATCCAGGCGATACGGACTCGTCGCCGTTAGAGTGATATTGTGTAAACGTCGCGTTGAATTTCCAGCCGGAATACTCACATCTATTGCGACATGTATAAAATAATTGCAGTAGGCGCAAATTCCTTCCGCAATATTCTCGCAATAGCTATAGCAGCACTCCGATGGTCCATAGGTTGATTTACGCAATTGCTCGCCGGTTTCTGGGATGCTTTGATCTGAAATGGAAGAAGGTACTTTTTCTGTGAAGATAACTGTGGATGAGCGATCTAATTGACATATTCACTCACCCAAGCAAAGGAATGTTGGTTCGCCGGCGTATTGTGTTGGCAGCGCTGGAGCTCGATCAGCTGGGAGCAGATATGGGCACTTCTGCTCAACAGTTTGGCAGACACTTAGGCAAGGTCGTATTCTTCTCCGCTTTCGAAATTGCACCTTTCGTTTAGATCTGAAAATGGGAAAAGCAAATGCAAATAAACAATAAATCGTATCAAAATCTAAAAAGTTAAATGCATTTATGTATATCATTACGACATTTTGGTTACCTATATAAGTAAGTACATATATAAATATGTATATTTGTAGCACGGTGCGACACTTAAAAATATGTGGGAAGTTGTTATTTTTCGTGGAGGCCTTGTCAAGTGAAACAAGAATCGAATTTCACAATTTCGACTTCTGTTTAAAAACCCGGTCTTTCGCACCATTGCTTACTTACTATATATGTAAGCATATAACTTATACTAGATCATAGGTCTGCTCATGAAGCAAATAATGTGCAACAATTGGTACAAACTATCAAGTTTTGGTGTTCATGTATCCAAAAAACTTGCAAAGTAGGAGAAAGTGAGAGCGCAAAATACCATTTCATTTTGAGGGGAAGTTGCAAATTTTTACTGGATAAATTTTTACTTATCAGAATTGTTAGAATTTGCAAGTGAGAAAAATAGCTGAACGCAAAGTAAAAATAAGCACAAATTAAAATTTGTGAATTGCAATTGCTAATGGGATGTTCTTCATCTGACAGCGATGATGAAATGGAACAAATTATCGTGGAGAAACTAAAATCATGTGATGCCTAAGCGCGTTATTAATGCATTTTATTTGCTTTATTTTTTTTTTTTTTATTTAATATGAGGTAGCTCAACTGCAAGAAATTTGAATTTTTGAGATTTTTTTGCTAACAATTTAATCAGCTGTTCGTAAAACTTGCAAGTTGTTACTCGTTTTACGTTCATACACTTTCTTTTATATTTTTCTCTTCGAGAGCGAATACTCGGAAATTAAGTTATTGGCAAGTTTCTGGATAATTTTTACATGACCTATTATTTCAAGTTTTTACGGCGTTTGGAAAGAAAAACTTAGAGCTTTGGAATGGTGCATATGTTAAATAAGAAAACTTAAGAATTCTGTGCCATTTTTACCAGGAAACACAATACTTTTAAACTATTTTCGTCTTTTCCAACTTTTGCGATATTTAAGAAGCTGTAGTAGTCCTGGATTGATACAAAAAGTACCTACATTCAATAAGCAGTAATCTTGCCTGCTATTGCCTTCCGAAGGGCGACAATAATTGGAAACAAGTTTTCTATCTGACCTCGAACTTTGAAAAACTCTTCGAATAATCAACGTTTACCATTACAGTCGGGCATATTCGTTCATTTGACTACCGCCAATGCAACCTACCAGGACGCAATGGCCCAGCAAGTTCTTTTATTTTATTTAGAATTTATTCATTTCGCATTTAAGTACAAGCGACAGCATCAATAAAGCAATGCAGTATTTCAAAAGGTGTGGGAAAATTAAGTTCCCATTTTATGCGGATAAACATGGGGACAGTTTGTGAACTTATTTAGTATTCGTATTAAAATTAAGACACTAATTTCTTTGGACTCACCGTTTAATTATTTTTGATATCACTGGATCCTCAGTACATGGATCCGCATTAATGGCAGTCGATATGAAGATATTGGATTGTTTCGATTGTTTTGGATGTTTTTGTTGCTCCTGCCGCCATTCTTGTTGTTGCTGCTGCTGTTGATGCCGATTGCATCGGCCATCCAAGTTTCGTTTACTCCGTTTCAAAACGGCTGACGTTTCGCTGTTGTTGGCCACGTCGCTGTTAGGCGGGGAAGGATTAGAAATCGTTATGTTATGGCTGAGTTGGCGTTTGGTTCGTTGTGTTGCCTCCTCAATAGAATCTACAGCATCGTGTAATTTATTATTGTTGTTTTCATTAGGAAATAATCGGCCAGTTTTATTGCTGGTGACAACATTAATTATCGATTTATCACTATTTTTTGTGCTTGTGCTGTTAGTTCGGTTGTCGGTTTTACTGTTGTTACGATTATTATTATTATTGTTGTAGTTGTTGCTTGGGGATACAGAAATGTCGCTTTCCTCAGCAAAATACGGAACCAAAGTACTACAAACCCAACGCCGGTAGGCCTCCTGAAAGAAAATTTAGAAATGAGTTCGGTTAAATTACTTCATAAAACATATTTTGGTACTAATACCTATAATATAAATAGACTTAAATATGTAGCAATGTAAAATTATTTATTTATTTAAAAAATTTTATTATATAATATATATAATAATAACTACTTTAACGCAGCACTGGCTACGAGGCCTTCAGCCGTGTAAAATTATTATTAAAGCGAGATACTTTAAGGAACTTCAGTTTCTGGTTCGCATATGGACTTAATTCATGCTAGAGGACCACAAGGATCAGAATCTCTGCTACGAGCAATGAGGACTTGGTTCCAAATGAAAGGATTTTCTTTGTTTTACGTGTTTTTATATTTTCATTTTTGTTAAGTACAAATCTATATCGAATATAAGAACATACATGTACAATAGCGAGCAAAATAATAGCAGTTTCCTGAAGAGCATTTTATCTACCAATGTAGTTACTATTTTGCAGTTTTTAAATTTTTCTGTTTATTATTTATTGTATATATATTTATCTATGTAAGTCCATACTTGTATTGTAATTTTCCCATTGACATAATAATTTATATAGTAGATTTGCTTATGATAAAAACATAATACGGTTGGCCTTCTCAATTCGTGGTCAAATGTTTTATAAGACCTTTTGCCAGAGAGCATGCGGTTTTGTAGACTTTCTCTATATAACGAATGCTCAATAATGGCGAAGTCAATCATATCTTAGCGATACGACGTAGGCCCACCGAAGTATATTTCTATTTAATATTTAGACTACCATATATGATCAATTTCGAATTAAATTTTTTGGCAAATGGCATCCAAGTGATCCTTTGCTAGTTTCTGTTACTACGCTTAGAACCGAATTTCCAGTCCGTTGGATAAAATAATACTTCTTTTCTCACCCTAGCGCCGAAATCGTGAATAATAGTTTATTTATTGTGGGTGTGTGCAGAGCTTATACTTTTTTTCCAAAGTAGAAAAGAAGAAAAAGCTGAGCACCCTTCAACAAACAAAAAAAATAGGGACATTTGTGAAGAAAAGTTGAAATAAAAGATTAAGTAACAGCGAATTGTTAACATTTTCCTATGCAAACTCAATAGTAATTTTCAAAGCTTTGACGGCACGAATTAATTTTAACTTGGAAATAAATAAAAAAGAGGTGTATAATTTTTTTCGTCACAGAACCAATCTTGAAGGTGCATCAAGAAAATTTTTTGTATTTAAAAAATAATAATTAAAATATTTTTTAATTATTTAAATTATTTTTTTATAATTTTTTAATTTTTTGCAGTGAAACTTCTTAGACCTCGATGGACGAGCGAGGATGGGGAGTAAAATTTCAAGGCAATGCAACGTTTTGGGTATTTTCGTTCCGCGTGAGAGAAAAAAGATATAACGTAGAGGAAAAGGAGAGACAGAGCTATACCTTATATATATGTATCTCAGATACACTTTAGGCCATTTTACCTCCGTTTTTCTTTGTGGTTGCTAATTTCTAGGGGGAAATAACACTGCCTCCTTTTTGGCGCTTGTTTGTTGGTGCAAACTTGTAAGAAATATATTTTTGGTGCCTACTTTTTGGCGTTATATTGCCTTGGTGCCTACTGTTTGGGGCGTCTTTTGGTCCCAATTTTTTTGGGGTTTTTTTTTGTGCCTACTTTTTGGCGTTTATTTTCGTTTCCTGGTTAGTGCTTGTGCGTACTATAGAGGGCTATCCATTCCGGCGTCGGATTTATAGGTATTGCCTTGCGGTAATTTGTGCCCTTGCTGCGGTCCTGGAATCGCTGCGTTTGTGCGGATGATAAATGCTCGGAGTACTGCGCGTTGTTGCCACGGTTTGTGTCCGGCGTTTACCTACACCGGTCGACCCTTCTCCGTTTTTTTGTAAATTTTATCTATTTGTATTCTCTGCAAATGTTGTGAATTTATTTAGATATATATTCTTTCTCTCTCTCTCTATCTCATTCTCTCTCGGGTCCCTCCCTCTTTCTTTGTCTGCCTTGAAAGTTTCGCTTCTGTTATGTGTACTACGCTACACGCACTTTTTTTATTCTTTTTTTAGATATGGTTGTTTTTCCATTTTTTTACCATCCTAATAAATATACGTAAAGAAAATTATTTTTTTATTTATTTGTTTTTATTTTTTTTATCTTTTATTTAATCTTTTTGTTAGTCGTTTTTTTTTTCAATCTTTTTTTTAATCTTTTTTTTTCTTTCTTTTTTTAATTTCTTTTAATCTTTTTTAAATTTTTTTTTTAATCTTTTGTTTTAATATTTTTTTTTTAATTTTTTTTTAATTTCTTTTACTATCCTAATAAATATTGATAGATACATTTCAAATTTTCTAACAGTCACTTATGTATGTACGAATTTCTGTTCGTATGCGCTGTACTCGAAATTGTAAAATCATCCTCCAACTAGATCACATTGGTATTGTATAGAGGCATTCCCAGAAGCAAGTCTGTTATTGTTTTGCTATAAGAGAGGAACGTGGAGAAATACGTTTTGCGGCGTTGATCCACAGAAAAATGCATATACATAGATGTATGTGCAAAAGTCCCCCTAAAAATTTTCTGAAGGCACGCCTGCACCTACGCATGCACATACATATAATATTTAGGTAAGTATATGTGAATGTTATGTAGATTCGAGTGTATGCACGCATACATTGCAGATGCCCATGCAAATGTAATCGAAATATTATAGAACTTTAATTTTTCAATGAAATACCATCAAAGGGCCACACGCACACGCGCACACACACAAATATGTTTGGCCGCCAACCAACATAGCACGTGTTAAGCAAGGTCTATATCTGCTCCATTTGTGTATTCGACAACACGAGTGCAGAATCTGTCTGAGACCAACCCTTAGATTCTCTCAAATATGTCTATATATGCATATGCATGTATTAATATCTCTATAGGCCACAAATCTCTTAACGAAAAAGTGACACATGGATGTTTTTTTTAAAGAAAACTGATTTTTTGGGTTCTTACATTTTCTCAACCAAAAAAGACGAGTACAAAGCATGCAGTTAATTTGGAATTCAGCTCGAAAAGCTGAAAACACTCAGTGGAATAACGGTGCGAGAGACTTAGAGCTTTTTCAGAGTGTGCGACACTCTACTCAGTTACTCAGTTGGAAACTTCCAGAGAGCTTAAAAATCAAAAAGAAAACATACTTCTTGCGTTGGAAAGGAATGAGAGCGAGAGTGGAATATGCTAAATGGAACACTGAAAATGGAATATATTAAAATGTAAGGAAAGTGAAGTGAAAGGGTGAATTTACGCAATTCATACGCGAAAATAAAAAATGCTAAGAAATAACTTTTTAAGGTAAATTAAGCCATGCTTACACACATGTAAACATATTTAAGTCAGTAACATATTCAGGACTGCGCTCATGCCCCACAATCCACTCGTGCACAGTACCTGCATCTCTAGATATTTCAAATCTATGGCATATTTTTAAGGCCATTCAAATTTGTATATGTATGTATATGAATGCATGCATGCATGGAAGTAGCCGTTCGTTCATATGTGTGTAGAAATCTTAAATATATACATAGACATACATACATATAAACAATCAGAGAATTTAAGAATACGTCCGAAATTCCGCTGCTACTTTAGTTCTGAAAAACTTAACAAAAACATAACGAGGTCACGCTACAACTGAGGCCTACTATATACATACATATTTACATACATACACAGATGTACGAATAATTAATACCTGTGTTGCGCATACAGCCTACTCTACAAGGGTTTGGCCTAGCAGTTCCCTGTTTGTTTTTGTGATTTCCGTTTATTTTTCCTAAAATTGTGGGAACCCTAACGGCAATTTTAGCAGTCTTTCAAATCTAAGCTGATTTTTGTGGATTCGTAGTCACATCAGACCGTTTAGACCACTAGTTTTGCCATTTCCTTTGAAATGCTTTTCTGGATAAAACTTATTATGTCTTTTGAACAGAAGTTGGCAGCCTGCCTACACTTGGCTGCAGTAACATATTATTTAAAAATAGAATACAGAATACATTTTAATTGGAAAAAAGTACACTTGCCCATAGCTTAGATTAGGTTAGGTTTGGCAGCCGTATCGCACATAGAGACAGCGATGCCACTTAGACCACGAAATGCGTCCGTTGTGAGCCGCAGGGGCTTGGCTACATTTCGCTTTCCATATTGAACCATCCTGAGCTTATGACGAAGCGTTAAAGGTTGTTGATACCTAAAGTGTATAGATTATCTATGTTCGTTACGGAGTAGGGTCTTAAATATCGATTCCTGCTTCTGAGTAGAGCTGGGCATGTACAAAAAAAGGTGTTGAATTGTTTCCAACTCCTCCTCATTTCTGCAGGTCCGACAGAAGTCATGCTTATAAACGCCTAATCTCCTTGCATGATTTCCTATGAGACAATGTCCTGTGAGGGCCCCTACTAAGGTACTAATTTGAAGTTTACTCAATTTTATAATACTCTTGGACAGACGTAGATTTGTCCTTGGTCATGTTTGCCTAACAATTTCACACTCCACATAATTTACACACTTCACATAAAAAGCTATTCGCAATATAATCCTGATCCTTCACCGGTATCCATTTTAGATCCATCCGTGTAGATCTTCACGGGAGTGTTGGGTGATGGATCTTCTTCAAGCCATTCCAGTCTACATGGGATTTTCATTAAGAAATTTCTTTCGAAGCAGAGACTCGGACGGTGATAGTCACAATCACTGGGTATATCCGTATAGGAGTCTAAGATGGTTGAATGCCCATGTGTGACAGTCTTCCATTGTGAGTTTGCTCTGAGCCTTAAAGCGGAACAGGCCGCTGAGTATATTTGCAGAAGAAGTCTAGGGGTGGCAGATGTAATATGATAGCCAAAGCCATGAATGGCGTGGTTGTCACATTTGTCCATTCTCTTCTTTAAAAAAAAACTTTATTTAAAAAAATGCCTTAAATCTAAAAAAAAAATACAATTTAAAAAAATAAGCTAAAATATAAACTAAAGTTAAATAAGAAGCCGGCTTCCGTTAAGAAGCTTCTGAGTAAATGAGAGAGAATTCACGAAAAAGTTCAAGATATCAAATTGCTGGTGAGCTTATAAATATTGCCATAAAAAGCAATTTGTCTACACAGATTCTTTCCGAAGAGTCCGAGCACAAATAATTACCTAATCAAAGATAACGGTGCATCGATTAGCGGAGCTGTTCACGTAAATGAAAACATCATTCATGTTTTTTCCGCCTCGATATTTATTCTAAAATCTCTATTCTATTCGTAGCACTGAATGAAAATTTTAATAATTCCTTTACGAGAATATAGTTCATGCTCCCACAAAACCCATATACATGTTTTGTGCAAATGTAAAAAAAATTAAACAAGTTTTCATCGTTCATGGCTAGATTTCCCAGCAAGATGGAAGATCCAGCGGAGGGGTATGCCATCTGTCTATGTGCAGAGATCAACTTAGACAGAAACCTCATTTCGCTCATTCCGTATTGCCATTCTGAGTGACAGTCAAGCACCACTCACGGCATTGTCATCCTGTGAGGTTAAGTCCTCACTGGCCATTGAGTGTATCGAGAAACTGAATTTGTTAGGAACGCACAATCATACCCGGCTCGTATTGGTCCCCTGTCGTAGCAGTATAACTGGGAATGAAGTAGCGGATGCATTGGCTTGAGAGGCTGCGACCTCGTTACCGGAATGAATGTTAATTTTAAATAAAAACAAACACAGAAAGTAATTTAGGAAAAAAAGTGTAAATAAGCCATATTTTAAATAAATTTGAATAGGCAAACATGTTTTCTTTACATCCCTTTCAAGGTTGAACTTCATTTCTAAAGTATAATGAACTCCAGTTGAAGATAATTAATCAAATTGCAATTTAGTTTAAGATCAAGCAACAAATTTAATTCAAAAATGGCACAAATCTCCGTAGAAATGCCAAAACATGCATATATATGCCCCTAAATGTATGCTTTATTATCGGCATCTTGAAAAAATCTGCTAAGCAGTGGGTAAAGAACAAGAATTAGTTAAATATTAGGATAACGGTAAATGAAGCAAAAGATAAGGGCAAAGATAAAAACACAGATACGCAAAAATAAAGACAAAGATGAAGGTAAATTTAAATTCTTAAAATGAGAACAAAGGTGAGAGTGCAAATGTGAAGAAGCAAAAGTATGAAGATGAAGAAGGGCATGCAAGTGAGGTAAAGATAAAGTTATTAATGGCAGTTCACAATACTCTAGCCAAAAATGGTTTTTGGACATAAAATTAGATTTTAGGAGTGTGCAGAAAATTTCTCCTATTTAGTTTTTTAATGTCTGCATTTTGACCTCAGTTGTTGTGTTGATTTTTGCCAATTTTTCTTGCGTACAATACTCGAATATTTTAGTTGAGAAAAGCCAAGCGCGTCAACAAAAAAGAAAAACAGGAACAGCCAGAAATCAACGATATTTTGAAGCCATTTGAGACTTTCACTTTGTTATTCTTCAAATTCATATTCTAATTCAAATTCTATAAAACTGAATACCCGAAAAAATTCTAAAAATTCTGATTTTCAAAGAAAAATGGAGAAAAGCTTCCTGAAATGCAAATATGTAATATTTCGCCACCACGAATATAAGCAGCAAACAAAGCAAACAATACCAAAAACTATGGCATAGAAAATATTTTCATTCCAGCCTCTAACTTGGGGAACGTTTCTGAAACGAAAAAAACCTGTACGAGTACGAGGAGTTTTTGGGGAAATATTTATGCTACAACAACAACAGCAGCAAGAAAAATTTAATTTAATTGTGTTTAACTCCTAACTATGAACCTTCTTTTTTTATCAAAGATGCAGAGATGAAAAAATAGTGATTTTTACTCAAATACAAATTTCATTTGAAAAATGAAATTCGAGCCCGAATCCGAACATAAAGGATCTATCAAAAGATGTTGTTTTAGGGGGTTATATACCTTGTGTTGGACTAAAAATCGAAAAAGTTTTTATAGCATATTCTAAAAGTACATCATCTTAAAAATATGAATTCAAAAGCCATAAGGATTGGATCACTAGAACGAAAGTTACAGAAGCTTGACTGAATAAAAATTATCCATAAATGAAGTGCACGCAAAACCTTAGACGCGATTATCGCGAAATCGTGTTTTTTAAAATTACCGTCGCGGTGATCATTATTTATCAACCGATTTGCATATACTTTTTTTTTAATTATTGGAAGTTACAACCTCGTGATTCTGAACGGTTCATTTTTTATAAATATTTGCATAGTTCGCTGGTATTAATTTTTTTTTAATTTTTCAACCCCTCAAAACCGTTTTTTGGTGCAAAGCCGCAAGCCTCTTCTAAAAAACGGCGTTTCGGGGGAGGGGCGATATCATCAAGAAATAATAACATTTTTTTAAATAAAAAACACCAAAATGTATTCTTCGAGAGTTACCCTTCAGTATAATAAAAGCCTCAATTGAATAAAAGTTCGAAAACATATTTAAAAAAATTGTGAAAATCGACCATTTTTTCGGCCTCCTTAAAATGAAATATGTAGAAATTTATTTTCTTTCAAGTTTCACTATGTTTATTCAAAGTATGGCTATTGTATTTATGTGAAAAATTATAATTCAATGTCCCTCATGAGCACTTCCATAGATAAAATCCTCCAAACAGTCGATTATTTATGTCTAATAATTTACATTTCGCCTACTAATTTTTGGAGTTTGCGGATCCGCCAAAGGGCAAACCAGTAAAAAATCAGTGCAAAATATTGCTCTGGCGAAGCGCTGGCATACTTACATGGGTGTATGTATAAGGTGGTGTAAACTTAATAATCCAACCCGCAGATTAAAATTTTTTTCAATTTTGGTCGTACGCCAATCATATTTGGCACTTAAAAAGCCCGACAACTGCAGTATAAAAACAGATAAGTAGTGGAGCGCGTAAAAGTCAAAATGTAAATTTCAATCTGTCAAGATCATTTTTTTAATTAGTACAAAAGTTATTCAAAAACCAAATTGGATGATTAATATTGCGCCACCTTGTGTACAACGTTCGTTAGAAAATCGATCAAAGCTCATTCGCTGTACGTATTTGAATATAACTTGAAAAGTTAATGGAGTCCCACTGTGAAACTTTAAGAGACGAAAAAATCTGAGGAGGTGTGTTTTTCATAAATGATAAAGAAAATATTGCAAAAAGAAAAAAAATTGAAAAAAATTAAGAACAAAAAAAAATTAAAAAAAAATTAAAGAAAGTAAAAAATCTATGCACGACAAAAATCTGAGTGGAGTTTTTTATAGATGACAAAAAAATTTTTTTAAGGTATGTATTATTCTAAAAAATACAGAAAAGAATTTAAAAAAGTAAAAATTTATCAAAATATTAAAAAGAACTGCATCTTTTTTTTCCTTGTTCACTCCTCTCGGGGGCCTAGGGCCTCGACAATCGTTAATCTATTTGATTTCTGACAGGGTAGGTGACTAGCCTGCCGCTACCCGTCCTAAATAGTGTGAATGCCCACCTGTCGTTCCTTAGGAACAACGCCTTCTTGCTGCTTGGAGCGCCATCTGTGTTTCACATTTTTCTGCCAGAAGGATCACACAGATGGTTAAAGACTTCGCTAGATTTGGTGTATCTGCACTATTACCGCGAATGTCCGCTTCCTCTTTCTGGCGCCACTGATACAATGTATAACTGTGTGTTTTTCTTTGTTTTTTTCTTGTTGTAGTTGCCACAATGGAAATAATGCGCTGACTATTGTGCGGGAGTAAGGCTGGAAATGATAAGTTTTTGGATTTGAGGAATGAGTGGAATAAATGCATTTACGCTAGACCACCGAGGTTTTAAAAAACTCCACAACAAACTTTTGAACATTGACTAAATCTCAAAATTATTAATTTTATCTTAAAACTTTTTTCAACTTCCTTCTTATTATACTCAAGCCCACAAACAAGCCAATTTTGAAGTTTTTGTGTTCACATATCCTAAAAACTTGCAAAGCAGGAGAAAGTGAGAGAGAAAAATGAGATTTCATTTTGATGGAAAGTGACAAGTTTTCGGTGGACAAATGGAGAAAAACAACTGAACGCAAAGTAAAAAAAACTCGAATTAAAGTTTGCAAATTGAGTAAAAGTAGTAAATTTAAGTAAAAATTTGGATTCAAATGGAGAATGTAAGTAAATATATTGTAGATAAAATTCAAAAAGTGTATTTGATTTGAATTATTATTATTCTGATTTAAAATTACTAAATAGGAAACATTGGCCGATATAGAGGTATGCAGTTCTGAACCACAGCCTCCAGTCATCGTTGCTGCAGTTTCCGAAATAGAAAACGAAAGCACTGAAGGTATCTTTAAAAAAAATTATTAAAGTGAATTGTGAAACTTTCGAGTGGAGAGCGACATAGGATATCTATCCTAATTGATTAGGAAGAAAAGTGTGTTCGATTAGAGGGGTCGATGCCTCCCAGTTTTGCTTCAATATGATTGAAGTTTTTTCGACCCTTTTTTATTTTCCTTTTAAGCATTAATGAGTCAAGTTTAAGTATAATAAGGGGGCTCATAGCTCAATGCATCTGGATTTATGACAGTCGATCGATGTATATAAATCGCATCCGAGTCAACAAATTATCTATGTGCATATGTATGTGTGTTTGGTATATTTAAGTACTTACTTTGCAATCGTCACATTGGTGAATCTGTGAATACACCTGTCGGCAATCGAAGCGAAAAAGTATTTCTGCTAGTTCGCAAGTGATGCGGGTGGCCAGCACATCCAAGTCCATGACATCCATAAGAATGCGAACACACTCCACGCCGCCGCTTAGGGTGGCATTTAATGCGACAGTGTGTAAGGCGCTGAAGACATTACGCTCGCAGCAATGGTGAAGACGTAGCGAACGTAGCCGAGCTGCCAATTCGCCGGGCGATTTAAATGTACACAAGTGCGCCGGACTCGTCTCCTCCGTATCGCCCAAGTAATCAAGGCACTGTTGTTCTTTCTGTTGATGTTGCTTTTGTTGTTGCAGTGGTGGTTGTTGTTCTCTATAACCGGGGTATTGTTTCTTTTGCTTGTTGTTGTTGTTGTACGTACGGCCAGTGTTACTTTCGTATTTCGAACCGAAATTTATATAGTCAGAATATTCATATGGCATCCTAGACTCAGCCTGATTCGTATTGATTTTCACAATGTTATTGTTGGCCTGATGCTGTCGATTGCTGCTGGCGAGGGCGAGTGCAATCGCCATATTATCGTATTGTTGAGCTTGGAAAGGCTTCATTTGAACTAAGGAAGTAGATGCCGCATTCCTCACTTTTTTCTGGACTGTTCCATTATTCCTGTGCCAAGTAAACCTTGATCACCATTAGAGATTTCAGTGCTGTCGTTGCCTTTCCAGGGGTTCAAATCCCGACGCACTTTCAGCATTTTTCCGCTTTGGTGATGGTTATCAGTAGATGTCTTAAGATTAACTTTATAATTTCTTTTTAAATTACTGTTATTATTGTTAGATTTTGTATTAAAATTATTAAATATACTTGATTTTAATCTTTCACATGAAATGGGACAAGCTGGGGGGCCGGGACCTTCATCGACCCATGCCACAGGCAATGTGCCAGCGGAGCATTGACCCTGAAAATACAATAAAATAAATAAAATTATTTTAAGTTTTGAAACTTTTACTAAAATTGCTATTCATGAAAAAAGATCTCATTATATAAAAAAAAATGTCATTATTTTGTTACCAAGATAATCGAGAGTTGTAAACCCGGTTTTTCGCATATTGTCTATAAGAAATGAATATTTTACTAATCTGGTAAAAGCACATTTTTAATAATTACTGGTGTTTTGTTTATTAGATTTTATAGAGCTCTCGATTTTCTTCGCATATTTTCGAACAGCCCGGGCGTATGAGCAACGAGTGCCCGCTCACCTGCTCGATGCTTCTTACTCGAAAAGTATATCGAGTTTTTTCGAGTCATTTGAGTGATGCTGTTTTTGATTATTTTGACTTTTTTCAGCACTTTTTTTAAGTTTTCCCATTTATTTACACACAGCTAAAGAAATGCTGGCAAATAAAATTGCCTATTTTTGTTTAGTTGTTCAAATTTTTCTAAAGCACGAACATTTCGAACAAACATTTGAGCAGTTGAGCAATTGATGAGATTCGAATGGGTGTAGAGCTACTTGCGCGGCCTGATACCAGGGTGGCTAGAGCTCTATTGGATTGGCTCTTAGGGCGGGTAATTTTTTTTTTGACATCGTTCCTAGCAGATTCAGATTTTACATTAAATTCTTATAAAAACCCACTAGAGTTACAAAGGCAATTTCGAGCCTTCCAATTTTAAAAGAAGCTATCTTTATTTAAGTCGTGCCCCTTTTGCATTTCGTAGATCGTTTTTTCGTTAAGAAGTGCATTAATCGTTGATGTTCGTTACGATCAGGGTGTAAAATGTTGGACCGGTCTGGCTAAAACTGAACGTTTGCAGGTCTGAGACTCTGACTTTTTGTACCTAATGTAATATTAATTTACATACATGCCAAGTCAAAAAAAAAGCCATTCGTTTCTGCAATCACCTCCTAGTTAGAATGAAATCTTTTTTTTTCTTCTTCAATATCACTCGACTTTCCTGGTTCAAACTCACGCCAAACTCAAAAAAATAGACCGATCAGACTGAAGCTGGGTGTGTGTTCTTCTAAGAGCTGTTACTCACTAAACATAGCGCGATATGCGCGATCGTTTTGACCCTCGTACATATGTATATAGTTCAAGTTCAAAAAGGTAGATTAGGTTTTTTTCAATTTCCTAACCAAAAAGTTATTATCGGCGTTACTGCTGATTTCTAAATAAACGCAGATTCTTACAATTTCAAAATTATTGGGTGGGGAAACGTGAGTGCGCCGTCTGTTTGTTTGATGACGAGGTACCTTCTCGTCTTGTCCTCTTTCACTACCTGGCCCATGCGCCTTGCTTCTGTATCCAGAAAAGGCAGAACTAACAGCGCAGTTGTTAAATTCTGCGGTTCGCACAATCTTTTCTAGCATCAGATTAAAGAAGTCACACGACAAAGAGTCATACGACAACGAGTCACCCGATTTGAAACTTTGTTTGGTAGCAAATGGTTAGGAGAGTCGGAGAGGTATTTTTCAGCTCTATTGGAGCTGCTGGTATTGTTCAATATCATCTTGCGCTGATATCAAATTCAGACATCGCAACATATTTTCTACACCTTTTCATGCTGTCGAATCCGGTGTCATAATCGACGAAAATAGTTTGTGTCGATTCTGCATTCGAGGGTCTTTTCCAAGACTTGGCGTATTAAGAATATTTTGGTAAATTGTGGATTTAGGAGTTTATATGGCCTTTGTAGAACTGCGATTCCTCTCCTACTAGAAGAAACGCCAATTCTGGAAAGTGATAGAGAAATTATTTTTCAAAACGAAGGATGTGTAGCGCACAACCGTATCACTATTAGGAAAAATCTCGATGATTGCTTCGCTTCCCATTGGACTAGAAGAGAGAACCTTAGTACCTTAGCTCGATCACGTAAGCGAAAGCTTTTTTATGTCCGATGTTGGACCACAGAGTTACTTTATTCAGTAGAAATTGGGACTGGGAAAATTGAGTAGAAATAATTAGGCAAATCTTTGAAAAATAGAAAAAAATACAATTAAAATGTCGACCACCGAAATGCGAAATAGGAACAGATAATGCATTGGAAATTAAAGTTCAAACTTCAAAAAAAAAATAGTAAAATAAACTTTTATTGATAAGCAGTTTATTTCTTCAACTCACTTGAGCTTTTAATCAAATTGGAGTCAGCTTAGGTATTTACGTTCTTATTCTGCTAATTAAACTGCTATCTTCATGTACGATATCGAAACTGCGAGGGAATAAAATTTCAAAGTTTTTGATGATATTTGCGTTATTCATTTTTCCGCGGCCAACATAAGAGAAATTTTGATTTTTCAGCAAGCGTGAATTAGGTTATGTAGATATCTATTTGAGTGCCTGGGTTAAATACTTAGTAAAGTAAGATGCGAATAAATTTTTAGAAAATTTTAATTTATTTTTTGTCTTTTATGGAGAAAGTATTGCCAATGCAGAGACATTTTTGCAAAAATCATAATCATTCAAATCCTAGGCTTCGAACTAAAATGATGTACGGACACTTGTGTTCAATATAACAGCAGCGCTAGACATTGTAAAGTTTTGACAATTCATTATAAATTAAATAAATTTCTTTTATGAAAATATGGTTTATAATACAATAAAAAACGAATAGCTTTAGGTTTAGAACTTTGCACACAATTTTTAAAAATTTAAAAACTTTTTATGAATATTTCAGACTTTTTATTAAAATTTTTTAGAAAAATTTCGCGTATGCACAGAGAATTTTGCTGGGATAAAAAGCTAGTTCAAGTGCCTCTAAAATGGCTATGATTTTTTATAATTTTATATTTTTTTTGCTGGCGGTCGTGTACATTTTTTCTATATAAAAAAAAATCGAGCATTCGTTTCATGGGAAGCAAAAAAATGATTAAAAATTGACAAAAATGTTGAAGCACTTTAACTTGCACAATGTTATTACAAATAATAACAATAACTATTATACAAAATTACCTGCAAGGAATTGCTCTAAAATTCTGATTAAATAGATTGAAATTTGATGAACCTTTTTTGGATTTTTTTAAATTTTGTACAAAATTTGGAACTTTTAGGGTTTTGGTTTGTTTCTATTATGAGCTGTATTTTTATTAAAAAACAAACGCTTCGTTTGACATATTCACGTTATTGGGAAAAGGCAACTCGTTTTTTCTTCTTTTGCAGCCATCGCCGTTTGTGGATCAAAGCCCCAATGTTAATTAATATTTGATATAAAAGAAAATGCAATGTAAATGACATAAAATAATTTATAGATTTTCGCAATCGTCAGCGTGAAATATTGCTTTTCGTTTATCGTTCCATTAACCTCCTTAAGGGGGAACGCCACTGTGTGGGGTCAATAAATAGTCGATTTTTGGGAATTTTTTTTGTAAGTAGGAATGATTATTTGAGGACCGGACAAAAGGCAATTTATTATATATGTATTAAACTATGTTGATGTAAATTTGTATTAAAAAAATATTGAAAATTTACAAATTTATGTGAATAAAAGTAACGAGTTAAAAAATTGACGTCATCTGGTAGCAGCGATACAGCAATGAATAATCATATGAAATCAAAAAACCAAAATTTTTATTAATCTACACAATAGGGGCTATCGTTGAACGTAGCCATTTTTTGTTATTTTTTTTTTTTGACAAAATGTTGGTGATTTGAATTTCGATGTGTATTTTTCGCCATTTTTTTGGTTTTCAGCAGGCCAACGATAGCCAATGCTATAACAAAAATTAAATAAAAAAGAAAATTAAAATCGGTTCATTAGTCTTCGAGAAATCGTTGCCACCGTATCAAAAAAAAGTCGTTTCGAGAAAAACGCGTTTGAAATAAAGCATCGTATCGTAAGCGCTACGGGGCCGAACCGACGGGCGCTCACTTAAGTGAGGAATAAAGCGAATTTCGCTTTAAAATTTTTACCACATTTTCTTGAGTAGTTATACTAACAATTTATGCAAAAAAAATATCGATTTTTTTGAACTTTCACAGTGGTGATCCCCCTTAAATACTTTACATTCTTTGTTAACACCCTGTATTGCTTTCTTTAAAGTTATTGATTTTATAGTGCATCTAAATGTTTCAATGATCAAGCATTTACGTTATCTATCTAATATCTAAAAATATCTAAAAATTTAGATTCTATCTAGTTTCACCATTTTTATTCAAAATATAAATATCTCTTTACGATTATATGTAATTTAGATGCCCACCATGACAGTACATATCTACAGGTAACATCCACCAAGCAGTCGCCGTCGATTCATGAATGCCTAATTGTTGAGGACGGCGAGATGTTGAACGTCGAAGTGGAAGGTTGTGCATCAACAGTTTGCGCTACAGCAGAAATGTTCTCAACAGAATGCCCAGTTCTTGGTCTGCCAGTCCTTTTCCTAACCTCGACCAAATTCTTGAAGTTCGTTCACCTACCATTGAATTTTCGACTCATTCGTACGATTACACCGAAACAAATCCCAAATTTCGCGATATGTTCTTAAAGAGCGACCATTTTCAAAGTAAGTTTCAATAATTTTAAAGCATTGTTTTATTGTAAGAATTGTACATTTTTCTACTTGCAAAATGCCAAAAATTATATAAAAAAGACACCGTCTAGGAATTATTCCCTACGGTCATCAAGCGTAACTTTTAAAAGACCTGTACATAAAAATGCCTAGATGTATTGTACTTATTTACTTGCGTACGTGTGCTGTTACTTTACACGTGTTTTCCCTGCCTCGCTTGTTTGCCAACTTTAATATTACCTAAGAAGTATCAGGTGTATTTTACACGCCACTATTTACGGCTCAAATTTGTTAAGGACCTATTAACCTTAATGATAAGGCAAGGATTAAGTACACCGCGCATACAACATGAACAAAGTTGGCATATCCTGGCACACATTTATTTATGTGCATTTTTACCTTGCAGAGAATTCAACTGATTCCGAATAGCAAATCAAACTTGCTTTCCGACCGGCCAAGCGAAGTGAACCAGTCCAATAATGGAGTGTAGCGGGTATGCGGCTGCCTTTGCATTAACCACCTGATGCTGGGGATTTTTTTTTTTTTTTCAAAAAAATATGTGTAACCAAAAACATCCGTTTTTTTTTTAATTTGAATTTAAAAAGCTCATATATTAAAAAAAAAGAAAAAATAATTAAAAATAGAAAAAAAAATAAGTTTATTATTTATTTCAATATTACATATGGAAAATATAACTAAAATAACTAATAAAAATTTGTAAGCTGATTTTGTTTGGCATATACCTACATATAAGAACATGGTTCCAATTATAAACCGACATTTTATAAACATAAAAATATATATAAAATTTAATAAAAGAAAAAAAAAAACATGGTGTAGCCGGTACAAATGACAAGAAACGATTGGCAAGCACAATTCGTTCATGTGTCGGCTGTAATACAAACATGTCGAAACCTGAGCACAGTATTCGGGTGATCTGTGAGCAGCACTCGGGTGAGCGCTGTTCGTTCAAAATGCGGTTAATGTTTCTGATAGAGGAGAAACTTACTAAAAAACTGGGCATTATGTTAATTGATAGAAAAGCGAAGCCTATAGGTGTGGCAGGGCAGAAGAACAAGAGCGGATTGTTCCCATTGCTTTGTTGATATTTACAATTTGCGGGACGATGTTTACATTACAGAGTTGTAAGTTAAAGTTTTATGTAAAACGAATGTAAAAGCAGTCTGAAATTTAACATATTTCATAATTGTGAATAGCATAATAAGACTTTCACAAGATTTTGGATAACTAAAATAATTTTTCAAAACAAATTATTGTTTCTTTATAGATCTGGTTTTAGTAAGTATTTTGTTCATATGTTGGTTAGCTTATTACTAAACTAAATTAAAGATATAACGAAAGATTTCATGAAAAAATACAATAAAACAAATATTAAAAATAATTGGTTATCTCTCAAAAATGCAAATAATTAATTATCTCAGTCGACTTGTTTACTACAAAACTGGCTATTGAAATAAGAACATCCAACTCTTTTTTACCCGATTTTAAAATAACACGGATGACCAATAAAATTTTTACACGCAAACTAAAAAACAACAAAACTAAAGAAAAGAACAATTCTTCTAAACAAAACACAATTTCTAGAAGAAGTAAAATTTGTTCATATACATACATATATCACATATAAATACATACATATGTTCTATGAAAGCTTGTACGATAAGCACATTTTAGAACTAACAAATTCTGATTGGACTAAAATTTTCTTCCGCATAATCCTGACTTGGTGTGAGTGAGCATCAAAATTTCAACGTAATCTTAGTATTGTCAGAGAATGTTAATGCAATTGCAATTGCTGGTATTGTGTAGCTGGGTACTAAGAATTGTGTGAGAAAATTGAGGAAATAAAGTAACAGCAAGAAAACCAATAGAGGTCGCCGCTAATTACGAACGAAATTCTTCATTTGAATGAAACCCGACAGATGAGCGGGCGGACATATCTGACTTTGTAGCTGACATAACTACTGATGAAAGAATTTTTAATGCAGTACGCAAAACAGGTGGACGCTTGCCATCAATTAGCGATAACTTTTATTCCTAATTTCAATTTGAACTTGTATATGTTTTATGTATTAATGGATTAACTTTAAACAAATGTATTTCTACTTTTTTTTTATAAAAAGTTATTTTTGTTTTGTTTCTTAAATATATGAACATAATTTTTTCCACAGGTCTTTGGGAAAATATTTCAAGTTATCATTTATACGATTTTTTACGCAACTTAAAAAAAAAACTTTTTAAACAACTTTAATTGGCATTTAATAGATGATATTTAACTAAGCTATGCGAAAACTGATACCAAAATTGATTCCTATAAAAATATACAATTTTTTAAAGTGGGAATAGGGAATATTAGCCTAATTTACCGCATGTCGTATATACTGTTTTATACGATTTTTTTGCACGATTTTTGAAGGAACGGTCGTATCTACCATGTAAAACAAGGATGTGGGAGTACCACTACAATTAATACGTTGGTTCCCAATACAATTATTTTTTATTACTTTTAAAATTATTATTTTTAATTTCTAAAACGATTACTTTCAATAAAGTCATTATAAAATATTATTTTCAGTATCACTGTTTTTTGTATCAGGAAATGAAACCAGACATTGTAGTCCGCTTAGATTTACCCCATATAGCCGATTTTCAACTCTGATGTGTCTGATGGGCAATACTATGCACGCCGATGTTCTCGTTTTCCTCCCGGCCATCTTAATGTTCATACATATCTTTAATCAACCACAAAGTGTGAGCTAAATTGCGACTCTAAAGCTTGCTGTACATAATAAATTTATTGCCGAGTTAATATCTGCCTAAAGTATGTAGCCAGCTCATAAATGTATGCATAAACAAACAAATGCATGTGCGCATATTGCCACATTTCTACATATTCGTACACAAACGCAAAGCGGCATAGTTTTTGAGCCATCCTCTCGCCCACTTGTGCGTGATTTTGTGTAGACTGTCTGTTTAGGTGCAGACATAGTAGCTGACATTTGCCCAGTGCCGACACACTTGCAAAGAGCCTCATCCACCTCCTCATACAAATAGAACTTGTGCAATTGGCCGCTTCACACGAACGTCAACATGTCACGAATGCCCCCTGAGGCTATCGTCACTTTTCCTTGATTGTGCGCCTAAAACGTCACTTACCTCTGCTAGAATGACACTACTGTTGCACTTTTCTTAAATGTCCGAACGCTGGAATTTATCTGGCGTTTAGCCAACAATTATTTTAAAGAAACTAAAGAATACTTTAATACAGTTGTTCCAGCGTTCTAGGGGAAAGGCAAATTTGTTTTGTTTTAATTGCAATTATAATTGATTTTTTATTTGTTTTAATGTTGATGTTTGGTCAATAATAAAATTGTTTTTCTGTTTCTATAATAGATTTGGTCAAAATTAAAATTTTTGTAAATGTACATGTGTATGCGCGTAAATTGAAAATTCTGAAAATCATATCTTGCAAAACTGCATTCTTTATTAGTTTAGTTTACTCTGCGTAACGTAAATAAGTCAGAGCTTTTGCGCTGAAGTCCACTTGTGTGGTGTTATTCTACCTGCTTCGGTTAGTTAGCTTGCCATCATTATGAACTGTATCCATGTGTACATATTTGTGCAGAAGTAGTAGTGCAACTGCTAATGGCTATATTTCTGATTTTTTCACAATAAATACATGCATTTATGTCATTTACATGCGCAAAGTCTCAGCTGTGGTGCACGACAAATAGACCTACACATTCGCAACAATAACGCCATTACTCAACTCATGTTTCTCACCTACCGTGCCTGTTCCCGCAACGAGCGTGGTGATAATTGTCGTTTCTAGTGTTTTTATTGTTTTTGGCTTTAGTTTGCCGTTGTCAGTTCTACTGCGCTGCTGGCAATCTTGCCACTTTTGATTGCGCATGTCTTCTCACTTCTATCCTTCCGCCTTAGTTTCGCTTCCATTTCGCTGCTCTCAATACCAACGAGTCTTTTGTAACGGCATAGTCCAACGCTGGAGGTTCTCACAAACAATAGCTACGTTTTTTATTGTGTCTTTACATTGTTTTTGTTTTGTTTGTTCATATTCTTTTAAAAAAATCATAATGAGTACGGGGTAAGGTATGGAACTCATCCTCAAATAGGATAAGTATGCACCCCTTATATTACCTACATACGTTATGTGTATGTATGTATGTACTCGTATATTTATATGCATGCATATTTAGAAGTGGGGAAAGGAGTGAGAACGGGGAACGCTGACATGTTAAGGTAAGGTTATGTAGCCAATTTTGAAAAGGAAAAGCGTGAAATACGAGTCGAGGTTAAGTAGTAAAACTTTAAGTGTTGCTTTTGGTGTTTAGGCTGAGTATACTTGTAAGCGTATTTATGTCTCTAGGCGTGGAAAGGGTGCAAGAGAAAAAATAGGGAAGTGAAAATACAAACACAAACACAACCATTTTAATTGTTATTCAAATGTTTCTTCTTTTTTATTATGTGAAAGAAATGCTTTGTATGGTCATGTGCACTTACAAACATATTTATGAATGTATGTGTATGTGCGTCAGGTTATGCTCATAATATTTACATGCGGGCGCTTAATTTGCGTTTGAATTTTAAATGACCTCGAATTATAAAAACAAACCGCGAAAAATTTGGAAAATATTTACCTTTATTGTACCCAGATTCATGTTTTAACAACACGTGTGTATGCGTGCAATACAAACATATGTCAGTATATTGGCAAGTACATTTTTGTTATGCAAGGTGGCACACAATTAATCGCCCGATTTTGAGTTTGAATAACTATTTTACTAAATAAGAAATGAATTTGCGTGATGAAATCTTGATTTTGAAATGAAGATCTTTATTTTTGATGCAGCTTCCGGGGTTCACAGACGTCAAATGTCAAATATGATTGACGTACGATGTCATTTGCAAACAACAAAATTTTGCGCCACCTTGTATATGCGCATTTCAAATGCAACCATTTTTTTGGCATTACTTTAATACCTGTTTTACAGTTTTATGGTTTAGCGAACAGACATACAGACCGGAACAAATGATAGCCCATTAACATGTCGTCCAATTTTGGCAATTTTTTGTGTTTTTCTTGAAAGTCAATTATTTTTGTATAGACGCAACAAACACCATATAAATCCAATTGTCCAATTTTATTTTTAAATTATCGTCTCAATTCCACGGTATTCAGTTTTATATTTAGCAAAATGGAGGCCATTTTATGCCGCCTCCGAACGGTAGACAGTTTTTATGAGGAGCTTTTTTATTGGCTGTAGGTTTGTGATGCTAAAATTTAATGGGCTTTAAACTGCATGCTCCAATTTTTTTTAACAAATTGTGATTAAAAATATTGAAATTCATTGAATTTTTATAAATTTGGTTGACTGGTTGAATGGTGGTTCACTAAGAATCCAATTAGCGTTTCCGCACCATTTTGCTGCCAGATCCTCGCTACCAGGTTATACCTTCTTCTTTTTCTTAATTGGCGCGATTACCGCTTATGTGATTCGAGTCGAGCGCCAGTAGTATCTCGGGCTAACCGGCGCCAGTTGGACGGACCAAGTGAAGCCAAGTCCTTCTCCACCTGATCTTTCCAACGCAGAGGAGGCCTTTCTCTTCCTATGCTACAACCAGCTGGTACCGCGTCGAATACTTTTAGAGCCGTTATCGTCATCGTCCAAGCTTCTGCGCCATACGTTAAGAGGGGTATAATGAGAGCCTTATAGAGTCTTAGTTTTGTTCGTCGAGAGAGGACTTTACTACTCAGTTGCCTACTTAGTCCAAAGTAGCACTTGTTGGCAAGAGAGGTTCGACGTTGGATTTCAAGGCGGACTTTGTTATCTAAGTGTTATTGTTGGTCACTAAATAAACGAAGTCTTTTACAACCTCGAAATCATAACTGTCAACGGTGATATGGGTGCCGATAAGCGAGTGTGCCGACTGTTTGTTTTTTAAGAAGAGGTACTTAGTTTTGTCCTCGTTCACCACCAGACTTATTCACTTTGCTTCTTTATCCAGTTTGGAGAAGGCAGAACTAACAGCGCGCGATAGTTAAGGCCGGTTATGTAAATATCATCGGCATACTCCAACAATTGTACGCTCTTATAAAAAATTGAGCTTGAGCGATTAAGTCCTGCGACTCGCACGATCATTTCCAGCATCAGATTAAAGAAGTCACACGACAGCGAGTCAACCTGTCTGAAACCTCGGTTGGTATCAAATGGTTCGGAGAGGTCCTTCCCAATTCTGACAGCGCTGCTGGTGTTGAGCAACGTCATCTTGCATAACCGTATTAGTTTTGCGGGGATACCAAATTCAAACACCACGGCATACAGATAACTTCTTTTCGTACTGTCGAATGCAGCTTTGAAATCGACGCGTTATCGCTATTCTCACCTTGTCATGGTCGGGTAGCGGAACGAAATTCCGTCGCCGACGATTGGGGCATCGGGATCTTCACATTCTCGGTGACATGCGCAGCTGTCACTGTTTAACAGGTTCGAGAAGTGTTCCCTCCATAATTTAAGATTGCTCTGTACGTCAGTCATCAGTTCGCCGTCTTTGTTCTTGCAGGAAAACGCCCCGGTCTTAAAACCTTCTGTAAGCCGCCGAACTTTCTGGTAGAATTTTCGGGCGCTGTTCCTGTTGGCCAGCATCTCAAGCTTCTCGCACTCACGTATTTCGGCCTCTCGTTTTTTTCTTTCGTATAAAACGTCTGACTCTCTTCCTTTTTAGCTCTCTGTAGCGATCCTACATGGCTCGCGTTGCGCCCGATCGCAGCGTGGCTCTATAGGCGGCATCTTTTCTTTCTGCGGCAGCAGATTTCTTCTTCGGCGGCGGTACGTAGGGAACGAGAAATGTTGCTCCATTGCTCGAGCATGCCGGTTTGTTGGGCTGTACTCTCTGAGAGCAGGAGTGAGAGTCGAGTGGCGAATCTTCTGGCTGTCTGTTGTGATTGCAGCTTTTCGATGTTGAATATTCTTTGCGTAGGTAGATGTACGTTGTTTGCTGCACAGAGGCGAGTGCGCAGTTTGGCTACAACAAGGTAATGGTCCGAGTCGATGTTGGGTCCTCGAATCGTAGGTACATTTAAGCGTGTCTTCCATCTATCACAACATGATCGATCTGGTTTCGCGTTTTTCGATCCGGAAGCAGCCAGGTAGCTTGGTGTATCTTTTTATGCTGGAATCTGGAGCTGCAGACTACCATGTTTCGGGCCCCGCCGAAGTCGATCAGCCTCTGTCCGTTACCGGATGTTTCGTTGTGCAGGCTGAATTTTCCGACTGTGGGACCAATTTTTACAAAAATAAATAAGTAAATAGCCAAAACCTGTCGATATGTGGTGCCTTTATAATAACTACGGGAGGTGTACATATATAAGTACATGCACTGCAATGATGAGGCCACAATTGTGGCACTCTTGTGATTGTGATAAATTCTTTAAAAGTTCAATTTAGTTCATAGAAAATAATACCATGGCAAATACAGTTCAAAATATAAAAACTGCGGGGTTTTTCCACTTTCATTTTCAAAAACTTTTAATACTCGTACATATATCATTTTTGTTTTTCCATGTCATTTAAAAGAAAACCATAATTTTTAGGCATTAAATTGCAAAAAAAAAAAATCAGTTTATTCTCCCCTTTTTATTACCCAGTTTCTAGATCAACTAGTGCTTTTATGAATGGATTAATTCGCTCTCAGCGAATGGCAGTAAATGTGACACATTTGTGTTTTCAAATTCCAATCAGAGACAATTTATCAAATTCCAATAACAAGAGCCCGAAAGCCCCCAACCCGCCATTTGATTTGTTACTACTTTGCCAAACACTTCATTTGCATTCACATTTGCATTAACAGTGCGGACAATGACAGTCAGTGCAGACAGGAAGTGATTTCCTATTGCCCGTTTTGCATTTTTGGCACACATTCAAATGAATTTTATTAGTTGCAAGATCACACGCACACATTCACAGTAAAGCTTTCAGATAACATTAGTCATATTGGATTTGTTTTTTCTTTTATTTTTTAATAACGCACACCGCGCAATATTGCCGAAGCCCACCAGCCACTATTCATATTAAATGCTAGCAGCCATTTGACTATTGTTGACTGCTCGCTTCTAACCACTAACATCCGTCGCCTGAATCCATTTGCGGTTACATAAGGGTTAAGTGTTTGTGTGCAGTTTTAATGTAAA
This sequence comes from Anastrepha fraterculus, assembly GCA_037575425.1. Classification (NCBI taxonomy): domain Eukaryota; kingdom Metazoa; phylum Arthropoda; class Insecta; order Diptera; family Tephritidae; genus Anastrepha; species Anastrepha fraterculus. The sequence goes on along the minus strand of JAYXIM010034530.1, from coordinate 135,392 downwards.
TAGATATCTATATATGCGTGTATGCATTATTATTATTATGAGGGGATTTGGCACTGAAAGCCCTACTGTGCCCCCTTCATGGATTCAGAGTCCCACTTCTTAACTAAATTTTAGTATTTTTCCTATTTTATTGCATGCCATATGTATGCATTTATATGCTCAGAAATAAATTTAAGTTAATTGAAGTTTTCGATTAGATTTTAGAGATTTTTAAGAGAACAAGTCAAGAAGTACGAAGAAATATAGGCGCTGAAAATAAATTGCAAATATTGTAATTAAGTCCGTTTTTTCATAGTCACCAAAAAATTAAGAGGTTCCTTCCGAGATTGTAACTCATTGCAAAATCAAAAAACCATCGTTCAATTGTTGCGTTTAAGTTCAGAAACGGTGCGTATAGAAAGGTTAGGTTAGGTTAGTATGGTTGCCCAGGGAGTGGGCACACTTGGACGAAGAAAGATTCGTCCTTTGTGGTACCATTGTCAAGGAAGTGAGGAGAGGGGAAGGACCGATGAGGTGCAGGGAGAGGGCGGGGAGAGGTGGTGATGGGAAGGTTAGGAGCGTGTGGATTATGAACGATGACTATGTTTGCGTCAACCGCTTAATGCTGCTGATGAAACTCATCAGATTTTTAATGTTAGCGCCAGCTATATCAGCAGGCGTGGCAAAGAAGTAAGAGCCAAGATGCCTGAATCTTAGCCCCGCCAGGGAAGGGCAGCTAAGGAGAAGGTGCTGAGATGATTCCACCTCATCCTCCATACATCCAGCACAGAAAGGACTCGAGGTGATTCCAAGTCTCACAGCATGCATTCCTCGCGCATTGTGTCCTGTGAGAGAACCCACTAGATTGGAGAGCTGATATTTTGTCAGCCTCAGTAGCTCACCCGAGCGCCTTCTTCAGTCCACACGTGGCCAGAAGGATTTCGCGACTTTGCACGTTTGTGCATTTGCCCAGCGCTCGCTGAGTTTGCGCGATGCCCATCTTTCCAGGAGCAGACCGCAGGTAGTCAGTGGGATTCCAATTTTCTCCCTCCGCGGGGAAATCACCTCACATGTCCCTTGTCTGGCCAGCTCATCCGCCTCACAGTTTACAAAAGTTGTATACCAATTATGGCGGAGTTTGTCCGATGAATGTTTTTTCTCTTTAAGTAGAATCGAAAGCAATGTGGACGTATGGCATTGCAAATGAAATGTATTTAATTTGATATAATTTTCATTAGCGGCAGGCTAATCACCTACCCTGTCAGCAATCAAAAATAGAGTAACGAAACCAACGCAAGACAAGTCTTGTCGAGGCCCTATGCTGCCGAGAGAAGTGAACAAGGAAGAAAATACTTTTCAACGAAATTATATTTAAGTTACATTATTATTAAATACAATACATTTCCAAAAAAAAGTATTAAAAATAAACTTCGATGAAAACGTTCCCAGAACAACCGCCAGGTGCCACTCCAAGTCAACTGATTTGAGTACTGTAAATTTTGTCGTAAAAATTGATTAAATAGTGCGAATGATACGAGTCGCGTGAACGCTTTAGAAAATATCGTGAATCCATCGAGAATGACGAACGTAGTGGTTCCCACGACTGTCGGATCTAAGTTACCGGAACAACCCGGATGAAAGTCCGGCTGAGGACTGTCACTCCAGCAGCTTTCCTCGTACATGTACTGCTACAACAACAACTGATGAAAACAAAGTGAAAGAAAAGTTGATCAATAATCGCAAATTAACCATCAGAGAACTGACAGAGAAATTGAACATTGCTTATCGATCCGTTCCGGCTATTCAAGTTAATGATTTGGGTTTGCGTCGGATTGCTGCAAGGTTGGTTAGAAAGGAACTGAATTTCATGCTAAATGCAAAAAATGATTTCGCCAAAGACATGATTTCCAGGCTGAATCAGACCCAACATTCATCAAGCGCATCATTACAGAACACAGTTTTAATGTCAGCTAACAACAATGAAGAAGCAGCAACAAAAACACTGCAAGATACGCTATCAGCCACAACACAAAGGGTTAAAAATGGAGCATTGAGGTCAATAAAAACAAAACACAACATGTAGTATATGCGAAGAGAAAATCTGCCAGACATCCAATCCAAAATAACGGAGAAGACATAAAAAATACACTCAAGTGCAAAATATTTAGGCATAACGATTGACTCAAAACTCACATGGAAAAAACACATACTGAACAAGAGAAACGAGATGAAAAACAAATTCCGACCACTCTACTGGCTACTAGGAAAACAATCAACCCTAAGCTTATTTAATACACAAATCAATAATCAGACCCACATGGACCTACGGACTAGAAATTTGGGGGACTGCCAGTAAATCAAACCTACAAATCATACAGAGAAGTCAGTCTAAGATGCTAAGGACAATCACAAACCCAAATTGGCACCTAAGAAATGACGATATTCACCGCAACTCGGCATAGACACTGTCACTGAAACAGTAAAAAGAAGCAGCAGTAAGCATAACTTGGACTATTAGAGCACACAAACTATGAAATGAGACTGATACCGAAAATGGAACTTCAACCAAGAAGACTAAAGCGCAAAACACCCTCAGTACTTGCTCGTACTGTAAAATGAATAAAATTATAGAAAACTATGTTGTGCTATTAAAATTGTAACTAAATGCTTCCAAAGGCAATAATGTTCTTTTCCAAAGGGAAGGGGCATTTTAATTCCAAACCCTTATTACTTATTGTTAATATTAACAGATTGTAATTTATAATGGAAATAAAAAAAAATAAATAAAAAAATAAAATAAAAATTACTGCAGTGGGTGGAGAGCTCCGAATGAGCCGATACCGAAAAAAACCACAACGTTTTCAGTTAAAAGACTAAGTAATACTCCCAGTTTTTATGGATTACAACGGTACTGTACTCTACCATTTTTCGCCAGAAGATCACACAGTTAATAAGGACTATTATTTGGGGATTATGAGATGTTTACGTCAAGGAATTTCGTCAAAAAAAGAAAGGATTTGTTGGAAAACAACTCATGGATTTTGCCCTATTTGATAACGCACTGTCGATCAGATCCATCAATATTCATGAATTTTTGATCAAGAACGAAACGAATGCCATCGGAATTCAGCTGATATGGTTCCCTGCGATTTTTTTCTGTTTGATTGAGTTAAAAAGCAACTACCGCCTTCCCCGCTCAAACACGTTTTTAAAGCCGAAAGGAAGTTATAGAAAAAAATCAAAAACGACTTTGATGGCTGTACCGAAAATAGAGTTCCAGAAGTGTTTCGAGAACTGATGGGTAGTACTTTGAAGGCGATAATATCACTTTTGAGGAATAAAGTTGTATTTTGAATTTTCTGAATAAATTCCGGAAACTTTTTTATCAAGGTAAGGTTTTTCGTATTTTTCATAAAAGTTTCCTCAAAAATGTACACACCAACTTTTAACTTCAAAGGAAAGGGGGCGCTGTTCGGATTTGAAGATAACTTAAAAAAGTTATCCAAATTATGGACAGGGATAACTGAGCATAGTTTCTGCTCTTAATAACAAAAATAAGAAATAAATCTGGGTGGAGGAAGTTTTCAAAAATTACAACAAAAAATGTCTTAAAAGTTTTGAGGAAAAAATTATTTTTTTTTTACAAAAAAAATTGTTTAAATAAATTTTTAGTTTTCAAAAATTAAAAAAAAAGTGTTTCAAAAATAACAGAAGATATTTTATTTTAAAAAAATTGCACCAAAACTTTCCAAATTCAATAAAACTCAAAATTACAAAATTCATGTTCAGTTTATTTCTACTTTTACTCAACTTTACAAATAAGTGAATTTTTGAATTTTCTGAAATGTCAATGTAAATAGTCGAGAATGCCCAAAATACCTGAACCATTTGGCATGGAATCGCTCTGTAGCATATAAAAAGGGTCCAGGGCGCTGGATAGATGGGTTCGGAACACTTAATCTCACCACAGCAGAATAAGTAGGAAGAATATAGACAGTTATTCGTTAAATCACATATATATTCGCATGTACATAAAGGGTTTTTTAATAAGAGGTTTATTTTGATATTCAAAGAAAACTACTTTTTTTTAATATAAATGATCGGATGTTTATTTCATTATAAAGAGGAAGGTATGCCGTTAGTAGTGGAAAATAACATCAGGCAAATGACCACCACGACTACGCTTACAGGACAATATTCTTTTCATGAAATTTTCCATAACCGAATTGCATAGTGGCTGCCCCATGTCCTCGATAGCCTCACGAATTCCATCTTTGAGGTCTTGAATCGACCTTCTCTTTCACGTGGCCCCAAAGAAAAAAGTCACAAGGTGTTAAGTCCCAAGATCTCAGTGTCCAATTGTGATCACCTCTTCGAGAGATAACACGGTGCGGAAACTTTTCCCGTAAAAGATCAATGGTTCCGTTGCTTGTGTGTCATGTAGCGCCGTCTTGTTGAAAATAAACGTTGTCCAGATCAATACGAGTACCATCCCATTCCGGCCATAAGAAATCGATAATCATCTTTCGATAGCGATAGATAACACCTGTTATTGGAAAACCCTTTATATGGCTAAGTTTATATAAGTAATAGACAAAATATCGGCGTTTTTTAAGCTACATGAGAACTATCTATATGGATAACTATGTAACACAGTTGAGAATGGCAAACGCTCCGAGTTGTGGAAATTTACTTTGAACAAATAAATCTGTTTACGAAGTTCATAGAGCGAAGAGTTGAAGAAGACGTCGAAATGTCGATTCGTCGTCGTACTCAACTTGTTGGCCTTTGTCCTTCGACTATATGGAAAGGGATCTTGGCTTACTTGCCTATAAAATACAGCTCTGTAAGAATGACCATCGCTTGCGTCACATTTTTACTGATTTATTTCATTCAGATTTATTGGTAAAAGTAGTCAAAAGTTGCAGTGATGGAATGGGCCATGCAACGCCGGGTATCGGATATATGAAATAGATAAAAAATAAAATAGATATATTAAAAAAATAAGCGCTGTGAAATTATCTACCAGATTGTAATAAAAAAAATTCATTCCAACAAAATTTCTCTTTTGCATTATCATTTTGTCATTTTAAGTTCTCAAGCTCTTGAAAAAAACACCCTAGTACGCGAGAGAATCGCTAAGTATCAATATTCTTTTAATAAAGTTCTACCACTACCAGAACTGCCTCTCTGCCTGCGACTACATTTGGCTGCCACCTTTGGGCACTACAAACAATCATTGCGTTGACGACAGCAGTAAAACCATTTTGTGCTAATGATTTGGTTGCAAATGTTTTCCTTGCTGATTAGAGTTAAAAAAATACCAAATTTATGTTCTCATATTATTAGGCAAATATGTATCGCACGTGCGTGTATGTACACATACTGACAAATGTACATCTGCAAACATAGGTAGTCGTCCAGAAAAGTATCGCATATTTATATCAGTTAGGCCATAGCCATATGCACCTAAATAAATAAACCAGCAAATGTGCGTGCACTAGGGGGGTTGCATGCGAGAAAAAGTTATGCTTATAAACGACTGGTTTTGACTTTTATTTCATTTTTAGATGTCGCAAACTATGAACACTTCTTCCGCTTCCGTTTAACGGAGTTTAAAAGGTGGTCATAAAGCAAACTACGACATAAGAAGATTTATGAACTACGTGTAAAAACTTCTCTTGAAAACTTTAAAAAATTCCACGTCATTAGGAAGATATTGCCGTATGTCTGCGCGAAAATGTTGCATATGTCATATGAAACAAGAGGAAGGAAAATGCGACCTAAATTTAATCATATATTTGAATAGAATGGCTTGCTTCGCTGAATATTTAAATTTACTTGACTCTAACGATTATTTCTTATTTTGAATAGTTTACTAGCTTCAGCCCTCCGTTAGAGACCATTTTTAAAACCTTCCTTTTTAAAGGGTTATGCCCCAAAATCGATAGAAAATTAAATTTAAGGAAGCTACGTAGCAGCTGAAGTCAATAGCTATAATAAAAATATGTTAAATCCAAAGTCGAAAAAGTGTCGCCAGAAAAGTCTGCTGTCCAACAAAGGGATAACCCGGTGCGCCCCCATAATTGAAGGATGTGTTTTTTTATACTGGCTTTACAAAAACTTAAATGCACATTTACGGAATGGCGCAACCCTGTTGTAATGTTCTCTGATATGCGATATTTTTTGTTTGGTCATCTGGAGCGTGAAAGATTATAAGTAAATCTGTAGATTTTCCAACTCTTGGGAAAGTGATGAAAAATTCTGGTTGTTCTAACTTTAATCCGCACACTTAAAGATACTGGCTTCGAGCTGGGTTTATTGTCAACGCAAATGCCAGCCGAAAAATAAACTGCCATGGTTGGAAATCAAACAGCAGATCTGTCAGTGTGATAGGAATCAGATGCAGGAACATCCCTTCTTTTTCTTCGGGTACTCGACAGCCGAATCCGCACACTATTCCAATCAGTTGTTGTTCAGTAGGCAACGAAGCAACATGAGCGAAGACTGATGCCTCCGCAATGCTCAGCAAGAAATTTTTTCTACCTCCGGTAGCCCCCAGGACGAGACGACGAGATCCCGGACAAAACTAACTGCAGGTCCAGACAGTATTATAGACAGAAATTGAACGACATTCATCGGGAGACACTTACCACCTTCCTAAACTCTCGACCCCGAGTCCAACCACTACCCACGTTCCCACGACAGTCGGTTCTACGTAACCGGAACGATCCGGATTTATATCAGCAGCATTCCCCGTATATGTATGGGGAAAGTTTATGCTGCTACAATAACAACAACAATAGCTTCAGTTTGGTCCAATTACGTTATGGGTATTGTAGCAGGTTAAACTCCTACTTATCCAGAATTGACCCCGATATACTCGATATATGTCCAGCATTTGAAGGCACACCGCGCGACACTAACCACCTTTTCCCATAACCTCATCAAAACTACTCATCTAACACCCCTCTCCCTGTGGACCTGACCTGTCGAAACAGCACGTTGTTTGGGTCTATCGTAAGACGAGTTAAATGAAGACAATCGGTGACTACACCGCGCTGACAGGGTTTAGTAAAATGATACAACAACAACAACTGTGTTGATTCTTTTCGTATATCATCGACATAATCTTAAATTTTTCGTAATAATTATTTCCAATTCACTAAGAGCCGGTAAACGGTCTAATCTTGTCCACACCTTCTGAATTTTTTTCACCATATTTTTCTCCGGCTGTGGTTGTTGTCGCCGTCTGGCTTAAATAATACGAAGTAATACTTTTCGAATGTTGTTCTAAAATATTTCTTTTCACCGTAATATAAGGTGATCATATAGGAATGGTCGCTTTTCCAACTGTCTTGTTTCAGCAGCTGTTGAAGTTACCAATGACATTTAGCTGCCAAAATACAAATTAAAAAAGGTTTATTATTTCACTACCCATCATTTCCCGCTTGCCATTGGAAATTAGTAAACAATATTATCGAAATTCCGGCTCAGTTGTAAATACGCAAATCAGAATTTTGGCCAATAAATCATCTTCTCGGACGAATCTCATTACTTAGTCAATGAAGAAAATTTTGTCAACATTTAATTTTCATAGTCAACAAAGAATATTTACTGTTATTGGAGCAAACACAACCCACATTAATTCGTCCACACATCCACAGGGGTGTAACTTTTTGTTGCAGTTCAGGTCACACGGCATCAGCGGACCTTATTTCTTTCGAAATTTCAATTGTCGTCGGTATGAACTGAGTTTCTGTAGTCAGAGCTCGACAATATCGATATATCCGAGCTGTAGTGGTGATAATATGACCCTACAGGTGTCAACAAGCGACTTGTGAAAGAGAAATTTGAAGACTAGGTAATCTTCACGGCGAGTTTTCATCAATCGGTCTCCGCTATAATACGATTCAACACCGCCCGACTATTCTCTCCGGCTTTATTTCAAGCCAACAACTTGGGCCGACATGGGAGGCTATTGTCGGAATAATGTTGCACATATTGCAGCGACTGTTTGAAACACTGGCAACGAAGCTATGGCGATCATTTGAATCAGCTTCATGAAGTCCATACAAAGGGGTATGAATATAATTTCAAATTAAAGCCAAGATATCCTACTGATCAATCGGCTTAGCAGTTTTGAAGTCTACAGAAAACACATAGAAAATAGGAATACAAAAAATTCAAAACAATTTTATCTTGGCACACGAAAAATCTGTATGATAATTAATTTCACCTATGATTTGCAGGCTTGTTGGACACTTTCGAATTGAAAATCGACCCTGCCTAATGCAGACCTGTATACACAAACAACAATCACGCATGTACATTCGTATACGTGCACACATACATACAAACAAATGTGTAAGTATGTATGTAGATTACATGAGTAACACTTCCGAAAACTGTCATAACGTACTGATAAATGTATAGGATAACTGTTTTTAGGTCAATTTGTTTGTTTTGTGGCTTTGTTCATAGTTGTAGATATTGCAGGTATTGTACTTTTCCATCCAAATGTGTAGATATTTGACAGGTGTTAGTTCGTTTCGGCATGTAAATGGAGGACTCTACAGCACAATGCCACCTCCGCAGGGCAAATGGTTTTATGAGGAGCTCTTTTGTGACAAAGTGTTCTCACAGTTTTGAAGTGTTTGCCGGAAGGCGATCGCTTATAGGAGAGCATTGCACCCGGATATATGTATATATAGTATGTCTGTATATTTTAACTTACAACAAATTACACAATATGTTTTTGCAATACACAAATACGAATTAAATGTATTTTTCTAAGCATACATTTTATGGTATTTTTAGTATTTATTCATTTTGAAATAGTATTCGCTATGCTCCAATATGGCCAATGATCTTGATCCGGATTCAATTTTGCACACAAATGCAACAACAACGATTTGATCCTGGCAGAGATCAGTTTCATTTTAGCACATGCAAAAAAATTTAACTATAATATAAATAAATAATAATAAAATGTAACATAAATTGAATTTAATCTGGAGCAAATTTGGTTAGAGAACAAAGAATAAAAATGACCTAAATATAATTATATATACATATATAATATATAATTGGCGCGTACACCCTTTTTGGGTGTTTGGCCGAGCTCCTCCTCCTATTTGTGGTGTGCGTCTTGATGTTGTTCCACAAATGGAAGGACCTACAGTTTCAAGCCGATTCCGAACGGCAGATACTTTTATGAGGAGCTTTTTCATGGCAGAAATACACTCGGAGGTTTGCCATTGCCTGCCGAGGGGCGACCGCTATTAGAAAAATGTTTTTATTAATTTTGGTTTCACCGAGATTCGAACCAACGTTTTCTCTGTGAATTCCGAATGGTAATCACGCACCAACCCATTCGGCTATGGCGGCCGCCGTTTTAATTTAACGGATTGTAATTTAAAATGAAAAAAAAAAACTGTCGCACATCTTTTTGTAATTGGTAGCACTGATAAATGAATGTACACGTAGCTAATAAAGTCTGCATCCACCTTACAAATATTTTTTTATTGCTTCAAAACAAAATTTAAATTTATAGTTCAAAACATTTCTTATTTATTTATTGGGTCAGCAACTAAGTAATTGCGGATTTTTTTAGAAAATCAAAGACATTTTTTCCATGGAACTAAATAGCTTTATTCTGTAATGTATTGCCCATTTTGCCATCTTTCAAGCAGCATCATAATCCCACGTTCATAAAACGTCTGGTTTTTATTAGCAAAAAACTGAATCAGATTCGGTTTGGCTTCATCATCATTATTGAAATGTTTACCATTCAAGGAGTTTTCTAAAGATCGAAACAAAAAGTAAACAGATGGTGCAAGGTCAGGACTATATGGGAAAACATCCCAACCAAGCATTGTTTAATTTCGTTAGTTGTTCAATGTAGGCATCAGAATTGATCGTTCGGTTGGGTGGTAATAGTTCAAAGTAGACAATTCCTTTGTACTCCCACCAAACCGATAACAAAACCTTCTTTTGATGAATATCAGCTTTTGATGTGGTTTGAGTTGGTTCACCTATTCTGTTCCACGATCTTTTTCGCTTGATATTGTAGTAAAGAACACATTTTTCAGCGCTAGTTATCAGTCATTTTAAAAATGGATCCCTTTCATTACGTTTCTTTTGCAAATCGCCATGGGATTGTATGTCCGCTGCTGGTACTGGAAATTTGTGCTTCATTAATGGCAATATGTACCACAAATAATACCTAACAATTATAAATTGAAATTTCGTCCAAAGTGCTGAAGAGTTGGGAATTAAGGACAATTTCCAGTACTATCAAGAGAACTATCCCAAGCATAAGGCACTTGATGTCCATCTATGGCTCATGTACAACTGCTCTAAAGTACTTAAAACACCATCACAATCTCCAGACATCAATGTAATTGAACATCTGTGGGCTCATTTGGAAAATGAAAAACCTTGTTATTAGAAACAAGAAAGGCCTAGAAGATGTTATTAAAGAAGAGTGAGGGAATATAAATCCTTTGACATGCAAGAAGCTGGTCGAATCCATGCCAAGAAGACTGAATGCTGTGAATTCAAATAAAGGCTTGCCGACTAAATACTATTTATATTGTTTTTTCTTAAATATTATTTGCCCAACTCTACTTTATATAAGTGTCCTAGTTCTTTTTTGTCATGTAGATATTTTTCTAAGTTTTTATGTTTGTATGATATTTTCTAAGTACAAATGAGTTGAATTTTATTAATGTTTTTTGTAGTTTTGAACAATACGCCTAAAGAACGAAAATAAATAAGACACATAAACGCATTAGATTTGCATTTTAGTATGCATGTATTTTTTTATTTAAAACCATATCACTTGGGTGTCCGAGTTCTTTATTGAGCCACTGTATATCCGTTTCAGATTTCTAAGTAGATGTGAAAGTAATTATTTTTATTCCGACAAGAATTTTAACTCGCATAAAATTGCCAATTTGAAGTGAGGCGGTCAAATTTACCGTTAATAAAAAACAAATCAGGGCACAGCGCCATCTATAGGCAATTTTTTGTACATATGTTCTAAATTTTCCTGAGATGATACTGAACTTGTCATATCAACTTGCTTCAGGACATAGTTGATTCGATAAGCCTCAATTGTAAATAAAACAACAGTTATTTCTATTTCAAAGACCCTACTAGGCAACATTATTGGTCGTAGTTACGGAAATAGCTGAGATTTTAAACATGGCGGCGAGTATAGTTGGATATATCGTAAGACCATACAGAGACGAAAGCAGGATTGACTACAAGTTATCACATGAAACCCTTCGCTACAGACAAGACGATAGCTTAGGAATTCTGCCAAAATGCAAGCGCGTGAAGTGCTCGCGTCAGCGTATTCCCACGCCTCATAAATCCAAGCTTACCAGCGAATGCTGCAACAACAACGTCAGCGCAACCTGAATCCAAGCTTGCAAGCGAATGCTACAACAACAACGACAGCGCAACCTGAACCAACAATGCCAGCGGGAACGTCTACAACAACAACGTCAGCGTGAACTGCAGCTACAGCAGCACCGTCACCGAATTGTGCCAAGAATAGGGACATATAAGTAGATGAAATTAAGTTTAGTTGTAATTAGCTCATTAATAAAACAACAGTGCAAAGCGCTTGAAATAAACCATAGTGTTTTCAATGAGCACATAGTGCTTAATAACAAATAAGCAATAACTTAGATTGAATAAAAAGGCCATTCGAAAAAATTATCTTTCTGCGAAAATCAGCATCTTGTGCGTGAAATTAGGCGTAAACCGAGGGTCGCTGATGTCTTGGCAACGTTTGGTAAGAACGCAGCTAGAAAGAGCCATATACATATAAACAGAGGCACTAGGAAGCTAAGGAGCACATAAAATATGATGAAACTTGGTGGAATGGAGTAATTTTCCAGGATGAGAGCAAATTTAACTTGTTCGGTAGTGACGGGAAAGTCACGGTTTGGCGGAAGCTCAATGAGGAGCTGAAACCACAGCAACTGAAACCGAGGGCAAAACACGGTGGTGGGCATGTTATGGTTTGAGGATGTATTTCATCCAAAAGAATCGGCAATTTAGTTTTTATAGAAGCGATGATGAATAGGGAAATACTTTTAAATGAATTTTCATAAGTACTCTTCTGAGTTTAAGTAATCAAATTTTGTGCACACTTTTGAGCGTTGCATTCTATAATAAAAGTTGTGATCGTGAATCCTCTGAATTAAAAGTGAAGCAAAATCTATTATTATTCCAACTGACAACATAACATTGGACATACAGTGACTCACAGCTTATTTGATGTAGCCAAGAAAAAATATATTAAAATATCAAATATATTTTATGGTGTTTCTATTACAAAAAAAAATCGTGTATATTTTTTATTGTTAAATAACTTATTTTATTTAATAACAAAAAATGACGAAAACTGTTTCTTCATAAGAAATTAAAATAATTCAGTTACAGTTTTGAGGTCACAGCTTAAATGGTGCACTAAATTAAAACTATTCCAAAAATATAAGCACATTACGATTTCAATTTCGTCATTACGACTAATATTTAGTGGGGTATCCCTTTTGATTCAGAACAGCTATTAATCGCGAATTCATAGATTCTACAAGTTTTGCTGTATAATCGGAACTAATTTTAGCCCATTCTTCCTGTAGTGCCCGTTTCACATCAGAAGCATTCAAAATATTGAGGTTTCTTATTTTATTTTTCAGCACTGACCACAAATTCTCAATAACGTTGAGATCTGGACTCTGTGCAGGTGTCTGTACTACATGCGGGCAGTTCCAGATAAGCCAAGTTTTTACAATACCAGACGTATGCTTGGGATCGTTGTCTTGGTAGAACCTAAACGAGTCTCTAATGCCCATTTTATCGGCACTTTGTACTTAATTATCTTTTAGTAGATCCATATACATCTCTTTATTCATGTTTACTTTGATAAATGTTAAATTTACAACACCTTCACCCGCCGTGTTTAACTGTATAGCTCAAATTACATGGTTGAAGCGCGGTGTTTGGTTTTCTCCAAACGCAGGACTTCCCATCAGACCTGTAACCTCAGGTTAAATTTGCTTTCATCCGCAAAAACAACGGATTTCCAGAACGAAATGTCTTGCCTAAGCATTTTTTGACTTTGTTCGTTAATTTTGGAGCTCTTAAATCGGGTGTTTCTTTAACTTTGCGAACAATCCACCTCTTATGCATCATTAAATATTTTATTTGGCGCAGATATGCCCTTATCTTCTATTCTGTTTTCGTGGTGAAACCTTTCTATAATGGGCTGGGCAATTGAGGAACTAATAGCAACAATTTCTGCAATTTTTGGTTGCCATTTGCCCTCTTATAATGACGAAGACGATACCTTTTTCAAGTGAGGTCCGTTTTCCCATTTTAAAAATTTTAATTTTTTCACTGTTTCCTTACAAAAATTTTTTGAGGATGACTTAAGACGCTAAGCTAAAGAGAAAAAAATACATTTCACCGTTATTGCATTCCCAGAGAAAATATAAAATACACTGCATCATTTAAGCTGTGGGCATATCTTGATGAGAAATCTATTTGTTTCTATATTTTTTCAGCAAGCTTTGTTTTTGTTATTGTTCTTTCTGCAGTGGCAAACAGTAAATACATATTTCATTACAAGTCGTTTACATTTTTTACTTTAATAAACATCGAGTCATTTTCTTTTTTCTAAAAAAGTATTACCTGCATCAAATAAGCTGTGAGTCTCTGTACTTAAACATGTATAATTATCTTTTTAAAATAAAGCACTTAAGCACTAAACTAACTATACTAAGGAAGATTTTGAAACAGTCAGCAGAGAAAATGGCCCTTATACTTAGTTTTAAACTGTTCCAAGATATCGACCCTAGGCATAAAGCCCATATTGCACGAGAATGGCTCCTCTTTAGTTATTGCTACACCTCACCAATTACCCTATTTAAACCCTGTGGAAAACTTGTGGGGCGAGTTGGAGCTCCGTGTGTGACTGAGACCAGTTTCTTCTCCCAGGGAATTAAAAGAAAGAGTACAGGAAGAATGTACGAACATCGGACCAAATTATACGCAAAAAATAATTAAAAATATGCCAACACATTTATGCGATGTTATTAGAAACAATAGATTTAGTACTAAATACTATTTTTTTTTTTTTAAGCTTTTTGTATAATTATTTTTTTACCGCATTGAAAAACCGAACATTAATGTTGTATGAATTGTTGACTTTTTTGTGTGTTTCTTCTCCTATTTTGTTCTCCTTAAACATTTTACCCATTGCCAATATATAGAATTGAAATAAATTTCTCAAACGCGTATCCAAAAATAAAAATAAAATGATTTTTTCAAATATTATTTAAGAATAATTCAAATTTAGAGCCATACAATAAAAAAAAACCTAATATGAAAGTTAACCACTGTACGAACCGCGCACGTGGGAACCGGCCCTTATTTTTTTCTTATGTTGGTAGGACTGTAGGCACACTATTTATCCGTTTTGAAGCGTTTGAGAGATGCTGTACGTCGCAAACGACCAGAAATGTGGGCAAATAATGCTGGATTATTTGACCAAACACCAAGTAAATACCATCGTGCAAGCACCGTATTCACCTGATATGGCCTCGTGCGACTTCTTTTTGTTTCCCAAGTTGAAGTTATCACTTCGTGGAAGGAGATTTCAGTCGATAGAGGAGATCAAAGAGAATGTGACGAAGGAGCTGAAGGCCATCCCTTCGTCGGCCTACCAGGGGTGCATGGAGGACTGGGTTAAATATTGGCACATGTGTGTTGCTTCAGACGGGTCATATTTTGAAGGAGATAAAATAAATTTACCTGAAATTTAATTCTGTTTTGTTTTATTTAAGCATTCCCGGTACTTTCGGATCATAAGGTATATAGTAGATGAGGATTTTTATAAAAACTTTCATTGCTACACTATGAAACATAAACTATATATTACGATAAATTCCAAGAATGATAGAAAGAAGATTGCGTCCATCAGAGAGTGCGTGACGTCACGTTTTTCCAAGTTGTGCAATATTGCCAATCATTTGCTCTTCGCAATAAATTTTGTGCTTTTTTATACCGAAAATGCGAAAATTTTCGTGTTTGTTTCTTTTTTTAATTTAAAGCTACCGAAACTTTAAGTTAAAAATAAACTGGATTATTATAAAACAGAAGGTTAAAAAAGGCCACTCTGAGAAGATTTTAGTGCTAATGGAAATTAGTTGGTTCATATAAAATTTGATATTTTGAAAGTGTGAATTTAATTTTTTTCTCCTTTTAAGGTTATGCAATAATATTAAATGTCTCTCAAGTCTTTTTAAGGTTGCAAACCTTTTTACACATTTTAAAAGGCGTTTGAATTTACTGAATGCGGATTAAAACCATAGAGGTGTAATCGTTTCTTCCGGCCATCAATCCTTAATGGGACATAGGGCATCAAGATGTATATTCACAGCAAAAATAAGCATCAAAATACCAGAAAATACTGAAGAAACCTTAACGACATTTTTACAAAAAGAGTACCTTATTTGGTTTCATAACCTGAAATATAGCAAATAAGTCGTTCCCATAACAAAAGAGTTTTTTTGTTAAAATTGAATTGAAAATGAATTAAATTGTCATATCCATAACACATTTATTTAAAAAAGAAACGCACATTCTAAAGACAATTTGTCACGCATACAAAGTTCTTTAACTGATTCAATAAAAATTTGGTGTTTCATTTTCTTTAAATGACCATTTTAGTGCGTTTTTATATCCAAAGCTAGGCAACACTGCAGTAGGGAGAGAGAGATTTGACTGCCAAAAGCAGAAGAACACCAACAACACCTGCAATTGCGGGCAATGCCACCAGATGTTAAAAAAAGGAAAGCTAAATAAAACTGAGTGAATTATTTAACTAATTATTAAAAAATGTATATTTTAAAAATATTATTGACATTACTTTTAATTAGAACAGGGTAGAAAAATGTCATGAAGAAAGAATTAAAACTCCGGGACTAAATAACAAAAAAAATGCCAAATCCAGTTACGAAAACGGTAATCTGGCCATACTGGAGCTAAAATCGAGTAACTCGTTGTCAAATTCGCTGAGAGCAAAGCAACGGGACCACGATAGCCGCCATCTCATTATTCTTTCCATCATGGATAAATTCAGAAAAAAATTAAATAAAAGTCAAAGAAGGTTTTGACTTACTTCAAACGTTTATTTGCCATAAAATGTATGGGCTACAAAACTGTATAGTGATATTTTTTTCAAAAATTGTAATCAGAATTTTTGAAATTTTATGGAATTTTTATAAATCTTGTACAAAGTTTGAAATTTATATTATTATGAAATTTGTTATAGAATCAATTATATAAAAAAAATTAATTGAAATTAAAAAATAATTTAATTTTTATATGCCATGGCACTCACTGCTGCATTGCCATCTCTACAATAAACGCCATTCGCTGGTGCAATAGTCGAGTTACAGCTGTAAAACTATTCATACACACATACACATATATCTATTTACATACTGTTTATATGCACTTGTTTTGCAAAATTTAAAGTCTCGTGATATGTACTTGTATTGACTTGGGCCATCCGCCTGTGTATGCTGCACGCGGATATGTCTGTATGCGCGCTCACAAGGATAAAAATCGTGAAAAGTCGAGCAGTGATTGTGCAACTTTGTTTGCCTGCCTTCCCATTGGATTTCATTGTGATCGACTTAATTTTCCAAATGCTCTCGCTAGTCCTTCTTTCTTTTCATCCACAAGCAAGGTCAAATGTCATACAGCAAAATTATTTAATTGTGTGTTTAACTCAAGAGAAACCCCTAAAATAAAAATGGTGGCATATGTTCGTGTGTATCTTATAAACATATACATACATATGTACAAATATTATGAATAATATTGTGTAATACTTATATATAAATGTATGCAGCCCAACCTGTTAGTTTTGAACTATCTTAAAATCAGTTTGCTTTTAAGCTGAATTATTTCGTCTTCTGCTTTTTTCAATGCTAGCAACTGGTAATGTCCTCTTCTTCTTCTTCTGCATTCATGTCATCCCCGGTGAGGCATAGGACCTCCAATGTCCTAGGAAGTGTTAATTTTCGGTCTACGCGTCGGCATCATGTCCTAACTGCACAGGGACTTATTGGCAAGTGGAACACTAAGTTTAGGAAAGCTTGAAGTTTCCAATTGGTGTCAGTTTGGCCGTGAAAGGTAAAATGATTACACAGTGATTGGTGAGTGCGGAGTGACAGTTCTTGGCCGGATATAAATCCAGGTCGTTCCGGTAACGTAGAACCGACTGTTGTGGGAACGCGTCAGTGTGCATCTTTATAGACGGCGCTACCTTGAATGCCACTTGCAAGCCAGAGTAATCGGTATTGGCATAATGTAGAGGGAAATAACGTGGAAATCACTGATGACAGAGATTTGGACACTGGTGAATTTTCAAATAAAAAACAGAAACTACAATGGTTACTAAATTAGCTCGGGGTTGTTGTTTTTGTAGTTATAGCAGAGCATCAATCCCTGCAAGTGCGTTGTAGTTACCGAGTGTCGTCGTCCATCTCATCTAATGGTACGTCCAGGAAACATGCTGTTTCGACAGATTGAGTCCAGAGGGAGAGGAGTGTTAGGTGAGTGGGTTTAATAGGTCATGTGGTCAGGTGGTTGATATTGTTGTTGTAGCAGCAAAAACATTCCCCATGCATGTACGTGCTGGTGGAGTGGCAGTCCTTGGCCGGATATATAGTAAATCCGGATCGTTCGGCAACATAGAACCGACTGTCGGGGGAACGGGAATAGGTGCTTAGAGTGACGTGAAGTACACTTGACAGAGCTAATTTACTGGGGCGGCAGCCCTTAGTCGGGAATAACCCGAATCATTCCGATAGCGTAGAACCGGCTGCCATGGGAATGGGCGGTGTGTTGTACACATATTGGGTATGTCGGGGTCGATTCTGGATGAGTAGGAGTTTAACCTGCTACACTATTCAGAACTCAATTGAGCCAAAGTTACGCGGGTCTCACGAGGCAGCTGAAGCTTTTTGTCTGCAATGGGTGGTGGGTGGACTCTGTTTACGGCATTACGGAATTGGCAGTTTTGGTAGATGGTAAGAAAATTTCGTTTTATGTCTGTCTGTATTTTGTCCAATTCAGTAGTTGCAGTCGTGTCTGGTCCTGGATCTTGTCATTTTAGACATTCTTATGGCAGCCGGTTCTACGTGCGAGAATGACTTGGGTTTTCCCCAACCAAGAGCTGTCGCCCCAGTACACTAGCCGTGTCTAGTGCGCCCTCATTAGCTCGGAGTCAGAACCTTTGGTTTATAAGCTCTACGTAGACTTTCATCTTACGGACTACGTCATCAGAGTTTAAATCATAACGAGTGCCGCATTGAGCATGTCTCCGGTAATTACTAGGGAATATGTTTTCTCGCCTTTGGAGATGAAAGAAATGGAATAATTAATTTGTAATTATTAAATATATGTACACTGTACACTGCGTTGTATAAGAGAGAGGGGAGCGAATTATTGTTATTGAAGGGTTTTGTAATTTTTTCACATTTTAATCAGATTGTTCAGAAATTTTGCGTACGAGTATATGCATTGAGTTCTGATATAAAAAGCGGAAGTTTCAAAGGCTGAAATTTCATGTGGATTTTTGAAAATTTTTTTTCCCGTTTAAAAAATTTCGAGCATTCGTAACATGAAGAAAATATGCAAGACCGATGAACTGATGACAGGAAAATTTCCCTCGACTATCAGCGGGCTCATGCAATCCGCGTCAGGGGAACTCCCTAAATGAGTCTAATGGTTAACCCAGCCCAGACCGAAGTAGTTCTGTTCACTAGAAGATATAAAAACCAAGTTTGCAGTTACCGTCTATAGATGGAGTAACACTAACCCTATTGAACCAAGACAAGTTTTTTTTTGTTTCCTTGTTCTCGGGAGCATAGGGCCTCGACAAGACTCTGTCTTGCGTTGGTTTCGTTAGTCTGTTTTGTTTTTTTATTTCTGACAGGGTAGGTGATTAGCCTTCCACTAACCAAGACAAGTACCTTGGCGTAATTCTGGACTGAAAGCTTTCTTGGAAAATGAACACCGAAGAAAGGATGAAGAAAGTTTGTAATGTCTCAATGTGACCTCACGGTTCACTGCACTATTTACATCCAAGCCAATAGAATGGATGCACCTTTCAATGACTTCTGCAGAAGTTCTGAAGAAGAAATTGTGTCGCTACAACATCTCCTCTGTGAATGTCCTACATTTCAAAGAAGCCGTGCTAAATATCTTGGCGATTATTTCTTTGAAGACCTGGCAAATGGGCATGTAACCTTCTCAAAAAGATCTAAGAGGCTTAAGCTACATTTTTATATATATATAATTGGCGCGTACGGCCTATTTGTGGTGTGCGTCTTGATGTTGTTCCACAAATGGAGGGACCTACAGTTTCAAGCCGACTCTGAACGGCAGATACTTTTATGAGGAGCTTTTTCATGGCAGAAATACACTCGGAGGTTTGCCATTGCCTGCCAAGTCACGACCGCTATTAGAAAAAAGTTTTACTCAATTTTGGTGTTTTCACCGAGATTCGAACCTACGTTCTCTCTGTGAATTCCGAATGGTAGTCACGCACCAACCCATTCGGCTACGGCGGCCAACTTATTTAGGAGGTGGAAATTAACTGCAGGTATCACAATGAGCCTTAGGGCCACCGAGTCATTACGCTGAGAGTATTTCATCGTATTGATCTTTCACTACGAATCTACTTGACTACCTTTGCGTTCAGAAAAAGTAAAATTTTCATATCTCTTGAGCATTTCACATTAGTATGAAAATTGAAACTACATCTACATATGTATAGTATGTAAGTGGCAATCTTTTGGTATATTTTACTCAAATAAAAGAAGAACTTACCTGTAAATCTGGCGCTGTACCACCGGGTTGTGCTAGATCACAGGCTGATATCCAGGGATTGAGTCGAGTCAACGGTGACTCGCTTTCGAATATCAACCATTTGGTATTTCGAACACTGTTGTCACTGTCCGTCGCAAAAGTGTGGCTCAAACCATTCTCACTAATCGCAGCTACAAACGAAATGTCGGCAACTGCCGTTAAACTATCATGGCTGTTTTCTATACTTTTCGCAAACACTTTTTCTTTTATGTTTTGGTTATTGTTTCCCTTTACAACAACTTTGTCTTTATCTTTGCCATTTGTATATTTTTGCTCATTTTGGAATTCAGCAGTTTCTCCGCTACCATTCTCATTGCCAATATTTCTTTCGTTGGCAGTATAATTATCGTCCTGCGGGTCTTGTTGTTGGTTATCAACAGCACTAGCTAACGAGCTCTCACTCACACCACTCGTGGAGTCTTCGCTTGCCGCATCGTAATCATCCACAATAACATAACCAATTTTGTCATCGGTAAATTTCGTTAGTCGATCAAACGACTCTTCTGACAGAAGATCGTCCTCGGCAACCAAAGCTAATATATCGTCCTCATCGAAGGATCGCGATGCGTCTGCTGAATTGGAAGGGAATTGTACAGGAAGTGCTTCGGAATCCCCACTGACACTAGTACCAGCAGCTGTGATGCCTTCACTGTTCTTGTCCTCCACACTAATTATGCCGTCCTCAAGTTCATACCCACTACCGCTTTCGGACCCAACAGTGCTTCCTTCTTTGTTCACGCTATCGCCAACACTGATGTCAGCGGTGACACCTTCGCCGCCGTCGCTTTCCGCGTTTTGATTTCTTTCGCCTGCGTTTTTGTTGTGTATTATTCTCGTTTGCCTGGTGGCACGTGAATTCGATTTTAAACCGGAAAGTGTTTCCAACCGTAGGTGTAGATCGTCTTGGATTATTTTATGTCTCGGCGGTACAAAGGGGGGCAAATAAAATAAGCTGTTGTATATATAATTGTAATCGCCTATACGATAGGTTTTTTCTCCCGTTTCTTTTTGAGGATGGTTTGGCAATGTTTTAGTATCTGCTGTTAGGACGCCACCTCCACCGAGATATTCCGGAAACAGTAGAGAAGGTGTCGTTGGTTCGAAGCTGGTGTCCGAAGTAGTAGTGGTGAAAAAAGCCGATGGTGACGATGGTGATGTGGTCGATGAAGATGATTTTGAACTGGTGCTGGTGCTGCCACGCCGAGCCCCCGAAATAAACGCAAGCGCCATCACGACCAGCCCGGGTCCTGGCCGCATATTGACCTCGGGTTCGGCGGTGCTAGCATGGTGCAGGCCCGCTTGAGACGCGCTTGCGACTCCAATTTAATTTAGATAATGATGGGCTCATGGCCCCATCATATTTTATAAATTATTTTGGTAACAGTACTTTGTGACAAATAGTTTCAATTTTCGCGCTTCTCTCAAATATTTTTACTGCGCTATATATTTATGTATATAACGTGATTTATGTATATAAATGTATATATATATATACGCATATATATATATGTGAATGTGTTTGTACAAATTAAATTAAGCTAGAGCGTTATTTTGATATTTGATGTCAATCCGAAGAGTTTAGTTGTGGCCAAACTTCGACCTGGAAGAGAAAAGAAAACTGCATTAGAATTCAGCGGCAATAAAGAATTTTGCTCAAAAACGATATGCTAGAGAAGACACTAGTGGGTAAAGATTAGCAATGTTAAAAAATTTAAACAAACAAACTTAAATGGAGCAACTGCATGTTGCTGTTGTTGTTGTAGCAGTAACTTTTCCCTGGCATTGTAGTGTAATCGCCGGTCGCCTTCGTCTAGCTCATCTAACGGTAGGCCCAGGAAACTAAATAGCTCTTTCGACAGGTTGAGTCCAGAGGGAGAGGGGTGTTAGATGAGTGGGTTTTAAAGGGCATGTGAAGCAACTGCCTGTCTTACGCGGCGCATTTTTTCTCATAATAATGTTGCATTTATTCTGCTCCTTGCCAAAGCTGTACAACTTTCGTAATATTCTATCGGCACATTCATGGGGCTGGATGTTCTTTTCACAAAATGTTGCACTCTAACCGGGCAAAAGAGCTACATTTTTGCTACCCTATACAAAAGGTTAGGGTTATTATACTGAGGGTGTTCATTAGCTGATTTTAATTTATCTATTATTACAAATTCTTCAAAATAGTTGGACGAAAACTTTAATTGCTACCAAAAAATTTAGGAAATCGTTGAATTTTATTACCCCAAATATTAATGAGTATTAATGAAGTCTGGAACGACTCACACAAAAAATCTCTTTTCTTATTTGTTTTAAATTTTTGTGTCAACACTTTCTGAAAAAAAAACTAAAAATCAATTTTAATTATATTAAAAAACTCAAAAATTTTAAAAGTTTCAAAGACAAATTTTGAAAAACAAAATCGAAAGCAATTACATATTATATTTACGGCATTATTTAATTCTTTTTGACTACTTCCAATATTTGACTTTTGCTACATTTGTTTTGCTATTTGAAATAATTAAAATAAATCAAAATGTTTGTTCACTTTATTTTAACCTATAAAAATAAATATAAAAAGCAAATGCGAGAAACGTTAATAAGCTTTTTGAACATAAATTATATATTAAAAAGTAAAGACGAAATAAATAAAAATTAATTTTTATTTGTTAACACCCAAAACATTTCAGTTTGACTCAACATTAAAAAATTTGGCCAATAAAAACAGCAACCATCCACTGTATTTTATTGTTTATTGGATAGAAAAGGTGGTCTCACCACGTAGCAAATTAGTTACCCCTCTAGCGAAAGTTCGAAAACTTTTCTAAAATAACAATGAATGGCAAAGCTGTCTGTCGAACGGTATTCGGTTCTCCGTTACCGGAATGAACCGGATTTATTAGGTGCGCAACTAAGTTCCCGCTGTTTGTCAATAGATCCCGCCAGCAGTGTGTGCTAGTCGATGCTAACATAACCTAAACATCATAAATATATGGTAAACAAACTGGTTCGACAAATTCATACCACTTTTGGTTTTGTGATTTCTGATTTTGTGCCGAATAATCGTCATTTGCGGGAAGTGCTTTTCCTCTTTCATTCGAAAAAAAACGGCGACTGAAGCGCATCGAGAGCTACAAGAAGTTTACGAAGATGCTGCTTTAAGTGAAACAACGTGCCGAGATTGGTTCCGTCGCTTCAAAGACGGTGATTTTAATGTTGACGACCGTCCGCGTGAAGGAAGGCGAAAAACCTTCGAAGACTCTGAATTGGAGGCATTGCTCAATGAGGATCTGTGTCAAACGCTAGAAGAGCTTGCTTCAGTATTAGGAGTTACGCGCCAATCCATTTCCAAGCGATTGCATGCTTTGGGAATGATGATTCAGAAACAGGGGACTTGGGTTCCTTATGAGTTAAAACCACGGGATGTTGAACGTTGTCTTCTCGTCTGTGAACAACAGCTCCAGCGGCAAAAAAAGAAGGGTTTTCTTCATCACATCATGACGGGTGATGAAAAATGGATTCATTAGAGCAATCCAAAGAAAAGAAAGTCATGGGGAGTGCCCGGTCATGCTTCTACGTCGTCGCCTCGGCCTAATATTCACGCTGCGAAGGTTATGCTATGTATATGGTGGGACCAAGTTGGTGTTCTTTATTATGAACTGTTAAAACCAAGCGAAACCATCACTGGGGATCGGTATCGACTTCAATTGATGCGGTTGAGCCGAGCACTGCGCGATAAGCGGCCGCAATACGCGGAGAGGCATGAAAAAGTGATTATACAGCATGACAACGCTCCGTCTCACGTTGCCAAACCCGTTTAAACCTACCTGGAAACACTGCTATGGGAAATCCTACCCTACCCGGCATATTCTCCAGATATTGCGCCGTCCGATTATCACCTGTTTCGATCGATGGCACATGGTCTGGCTGACCAGCAGTTCCATTTATATGAAGACGTCATAAAATGGCTTGGCATCTCCTATTATGTTTCGACAGCTTGGGGAAAAACTGTAAAACTTGTTTGTTGATCACATCAACTTGCGATTTTGGAATTTAAATTTTTAGTTTTTAAGAGCTTTATTCGACATACCCTAAGTCACTTTATCAGATATGTACAGACTAAAGTATTATTAAATATCCCGAGTTTATTAAGGATGCTGATTCTGGATGAGGTAGTGGACTGCGCTGAGAGCACAAAAGACCATGAGTTCAAGATATGATGCACTAGACAGAGCTAGTTTACTGGGGCAGCAGCCCTTGGTCGCGAAAAACGCGAGTCATTCCGGTGACGTATAGCCGGCTGCCATGGAAGCGCTCATCTAATACTACTCTCCCTCTGGACCCAATCTGTCGAAACAGCAAGTTTCCTGGGCCTACCGTTAGGTGAGCTAGACGAAGACGACCGGTCATTTACTGACAGGGTTTAGTGTTGCTAGTACAACAACAACCATGAGTTCGAAGTGCAAACCTCGAAGTAGTCTATCTATTAATAAATGCGTATAAATTTTACTATGGCCTTTTGTTTTATTATCATACTTATGAACTAGCTTTCATTTTGAATCAGAAATTTTATTTAAAATCCATTTAGTTAATATTTTGTATATTCCTTCGTAGGAGAGCTTCTCAAACACTATTGATGGAAATTTTTCTTGAGCAAAATAGTGAATATCTAAATCCCGGCATCGCGGGATTGTAATAACGACATGCCGAAAAACCCGGAATCGTAGAAAACGGAAAAAATATTTGATCGATACTTCGGCTGAAAAACTCGCAGGCCCATTTTGAAAGAAATTATTCAGAAAAAAGAAACGGCAAAATATCTACTGAAAAATGTATATTTACAATCAAATTCCCATTAAATAAGTGCAATTACTTAATTAATTTTATTGAAAATATTCGTAGTTTAAGTGCTTAAAAAAATAATCCAAGTTTATGCCAAGCAAAAGAAGAAGTGTTCCCTTTGGATCCAAACGGCTTCACTGAATGGATGTAGGCAATAATGCATGGCGTTCCCCAGGCAGTCGGTTCTATGTTACCGGAACAAACCGGAATTAATCCCAGCGAAGGACTGTCACTTCTGTAGAATTTCCGAAAATTTATGGGGAATGTTTTATGATGTTAAAACAACACCAACAACCACAATGAATGGGAGGGAGATAGCGCATGGTCTACAAAGTATGAAATGATGCGATTTTCCGTACTGGATTTCGTATAGATGGCATCATAGGGTGACTTGTGGTTTTTAGAACTTCAGTTGCTACTTTATCCGCTGTACGAGTAATACAATAGGGCAATTGACAATTAGGTGAAACATTTGACAACTTTATCGAATTTTCAGTGGAGAGGCACGAAATTGAGAAACATCATTTAAAAAGCGAATTATGTACATGAAAGTTTTCTCTTAGCCCACACGTATACACTTAGAATTCCCTTATACACTTGAATACGAGGGTTACCTTTTATGTTTTGAGGCTTTTCAACACAGCGTGTGATGAGCTGTAATTCGATTCGGCATACATTTACATCTAACGTTCTCACTTACGAGCTTTATTTTTTCTTTTTTCAGTGTGTTTAAAAAATTCATCTCGTGCAAATTATGGAATTAACTCGTGATTTTCGTGCGATGATTTATGACGATTTTTTATCGATGCATTACTTTACTTTAACTTTTGGCGCTGAAGCTCCACATTTAGCCACTGTGCAACAAGTTCCAACGTAGCCGTTGATCCTTGCAGGCTGAATTTCGTGAAGGTCGTCCAAAACCGGTTGTCAGACACAACTTATGCTGTGCGTCAATTGATATCGCAAGATCGTCATGTGACATATCGGGACGTCCTTGGGCTTTAGTGGGATAAACAAACATTCACTATTGCATAAACCTTTGGTAGTCAAGAATATTTGTTTTCCTTGGATACCGCATTTAATAATTTGACAATTGCACAAAAAAGGACTCGTGTTGGTTGGTGTAAAGAAATGTTGAAGAAATTCAGCCGCAGTGGTGTAAAGCACGTTTATGACATCGTAACAGGTGACGAATCTTATACGACAGTGATACGACCCGGATTTATATCCGGCCAAGGACTGTCACTTCAGCAGCATTCCTCGTATATGCACTGCTACAACTGCAACAATAACAACAACAGCGAATCTTACATCTATGCATTGAGCCAGAAACAGCAATCAAAAGTATGGGTGTTCCAAGATGAGCTTAATCCAACAAAAGTTGTATCTTTGTTTTGAAAAATCTGGTCATGTCGCAAAAGTACCACTAGAGAAACTTAAAACAGTCAATTATGAGTGGTACCCAAACAACCGTCGAACACGAATCATCTTTTACTAAGACAATGAGAGCTCTTACATATTGGGAGAGAGGTTTTGAGCACTTAAAAGGTGGAATTAATGGGTCATTCGCCTTACAGCCTTGATTTGGCACCTAATGATTTCTTTACTGATTTCTTTCTACTGAACATCAAAAATAATATGCGAGGTCAACGTTTTCCAACGCCTAAAGAAGCTGTTGGGGCCTTTAAGCAGCTCGCTTTGGAGGTATCCACTTCTAAGAGCAAAAGTGCTTTGAAAATTGGTTCAAGCGAATGCAGAAGCACATTAACTTCTACAGATAATATTAGTTTGGTAGATGGCTGAGAGCACTTCTTGTACTACGATCATGTTTATGCTCGTTGTCAAGGTGACATTTCACACTAAAAAAAAATCGTTTGCTGTTTATTCCATTAAGTTGCAAGTTACAGGGCTTTGAGAATGGAAGCCTGCAAAAAGAAAATTCGGTACATTTTACAGTTTTTGTTTGATAAAGGGAACAGATACCTGTAAAATTTCGAAAAAAAAAAAATTTGCCGGAATAAGTAGTTTCGAGAAAAACGAGTTTAAAGTTTGAGGTACAAGAGCGCGCGGACCGCTTTCTACCTAGTTAATGGACTGTAGAAGCTATATTATTTGGAATTTCCACATGAAAATTTCACTGTATATTTTTAAGATACTATACTTTCAAAATATTTGAAAAAAAAATCGATTTTTTTTTAATTCTGGACGTATGTAACTCCTTAAAAATATGCCGCAAATAATTTTGTATTATTATTATTATTTTTTTTTAAGTAAATAAATTGCATGGTGAGAGAAAATAAGAAAACGATTTTTAGTACATTTAATCCAAGTTTGACACTTGTGACAGCCACGTATAGCAGCAAATTCCTAATCTCAATGTCTGAGATGTCATTGATTAAGAAAGGCTTACCGAAACAGCGAAGTGTGCCCTAGCTAGCCCTGGACATTCACATAATTAGCGGAAAAGACTTTCCTTCACCCTCTCCGCTTGAAAGTTTCTGCAGATGGGATTGGAAGAGAGGTTGAGTCTGCCTGCATGATCCTTCCAATGAAATGTTTTTTTTTATAAAATGTTAAGAATATGTCAAAAAAATTTTAGAACGTAAATTTAAGTAGTTCTTATATTATAGATCGTCAACCATGACGACTCAATTCTTTGCGTTCGAGCGCTGGGAGAGGTATAGTTACGTTGCCGACTTTAGACGCGTTTTTTCTCAAACCTATATTTTCGAATTGACGTACACTCAAAAAGTTATTGACCAATCTCCCTGAAATTATGGTATTACTTTATAAGTGAATTTAGAAGTTTTCGAAAATTTGTTGAAAAAATTATTTTTTCGAAGCAAAAATAGTAGGAAAATTCGCCTCAAAATTAATTTTTTTCTTTGAAGGATTTTATTCCGCGATTTTTTTGTTTTTTGTAATTCATATAGAAATTATGACATTAATAAACAAAAAACATTTTGGTTTTTTGTATTCAATGTCCGCCGATTGAGAAGCCCCGCTGCGACCTTCCTGGAAGAATTGAGTGTACATCCGCCATTTTAAATGATTAAAATAAAAAAAATATAATTTATATTATTTTAATGTAAACATAAACTGTATGCCAATTTAGAAAAAAAGATATTTACTTCTTCATTGTTTAATAATTTTGATGAAAATCAGGGAAAATATGGCCGTTTACAGGTATCTGTCCCCTAAAGGCGAAAATGCAGGAAAGGTCGCTGAAATTTTGAATGGTGTTTATGGTGCGGATACTGTAACAGCTAATTCGTGCAATTTTTTATCATTAATAATTATAATTTTTATCATTAACTAATTTTATGTGAAAAAGGACTCACACCATTCTCAAAGAAAACTATCCATATCCTGATTCCTGTTTCCGCACAATGATGGGGCAGAAAAGTGTTCAAAGAAAATTCAAACAAGTGCACAAACGACTGACGAAAAAATAAGATTAGTTCAATTAGCTAATTACTAAAAATCTCACAATTATTCTATTAATTCACTTTAATTTAGTTTAAAAAATTAAGCGCTTAAACCAAAGCTATAATGCAGTCTTCAGGTATGGAAATAAGTTGCTTAGGTTGCACACAGTGCCGTATGTAGGTGTGTACGAATGTATGAAGCTGTTACATGGAGCCTCCTTACCTTTGTTATGCGAATAATTGCAGTTAGTACCGGTGTTTATTATTCCCACCAAAAGCATCAAAAGCTGTTAACGATTTTACCAGCAATTCTCAGCATGCTGTGACCACGACTTAAAATCCATAGGATACTGAAGCGGATACATGGCAAAAGCGAGGTTTCAATGTAAAAAGCGCGCAGTACGGTGTCACTACACGGGATGAAAATCCAAATTTATCGCTGCTAAATGTAATGCGATGGCGATGATATGTTGCAATAACAACGACGGTAACAAAAACATACAACAATATTGCGGGTGAAACGAAGATGAGTCGATCGATGATAGGTACCCCAAATTAGAAACTGCAGGCAATTAAGAAATGAATTGTGTTTGAAGGAGAAGCGGAATTATGTCGGCATGTTCCTACAAATAGTTCAGGCAGACAACGCACTATGCTCATATTTAGTTCCCTTGTAAACGCGATTAACCTTGAAATTACATGGCATATTCAATGCTCACAAACACTCTTTCGTTAGAATATTTTGGGAAGCGTTTCATTTTTTTTTTTGCTGTTGTTTTTGTTTTGTGTTGAAGTAAGCCACCTGCAAAGCTCAGCTCGACACAGCTCAGCTTAGATGCATATGAAATATGAATCTTGAATGCTCACAAACTATGTATTATCAATTGAGGACGATACTTTATTGAGCACAAATAAAACAGTTAGATATATTTTTTTATATTTGCATTTAAATCCATTATTATTTTCTCTTTGACACGACGCATTTTTCCCATTTTCATTTCCAATTGGTTTTAGATACACTTTTGCAACTTGTAATCGTATGTGAGGAGAGCGTATTTTTCTCTTCATTTATTAGAACTATGGCGAGCAAATTGGTTTTAATTATACGCACTGAGACTCGATACAAGGAAACACATGGATTCTCATCGATACGCGATGCTCGTCGACATTCTCCGACTGTTTAACTCAATTCAGCTCAGCTTAGTTCAGTTCATTCCAATGCATTGCACCGCGCCACAACTCGCCCGTCGGTATTCTTGTGATCCGATACCGAAATGTTTAGCTCATTTTGAAAGGAATTCAATAAAGGTGGGAGATACGTCCGGGGTAAGGACAAGACGAAACACCAAAGTACTGACGAACGTAACAAAGGCAACTACAACCGCCAGGCGAAAAGCGTAAGGCGACAGCGAAACTACGAGACGTAGAGCCGAAAGCAAAACTCGAAGCGAATCGAAAACGAGACGAACTGCAAACGAACATAAAACGAACAGCGCCTAAATATGAAAATCCGTATATCCACAAAATTTTATATAATTCAACGTAGCCGTCGTCGTCGATGTTGTATAGAATGAATAGAAATTAGAAAGTTACGGCGAAGGAATATGAATTTTTCTCCTTTGTTTAGTTTTTTTCTTTGACAATTTTCGGCGACTTAGTAACTTAAACTACAGATGTGTATAAGGTTAGAAATTTTTCAATTTCACCTTTCATAGCCTCATACATTTTTTCGCATGCAGTGATTTTTTTCTTTGCAATTTTATTAGTATTTCAAATTTACTTTCAATTTTTTGCGCAAGTTGTAATTTATTAGAAACTTGCATTTTGATAGGCACTCTTAATGTTTGAATTGATAAGTACACGTACACGCAGTTTTTCGTAAAATACTTTTCAGTTTTCGAAATTCAGACTGTCTCCGAACGTTTTACATAAGTCCAGGACGGAAATATGACTGCGAGTTGAACTAAAAAAGCGAATACGAAGTTTGAGGCCGTTCACATCTATACCTTTATTTGCTCCATAATTATATAATTTATTTTATGTAAAATATACGCATTTTGTCGGAAGAAAACTCGTTCATTGTTTTCATATGAAGTACATCAGCTAAATTATTCATAAAACTAAACCAAAAATGGATGCCTCATTTATTTGATTCACTTAATGCAATTTATAGCAATTTGCACTCGAAACATTTTATATTATAGCCAGCACACACAATTCCTTGGCAATAGAAAAAATTCCATATTCAACATTCGATATCTATACGCAATGAGATACTTTAAGTCCACTTAACTTCTGCGTGCATAGACATTTTTCACACTTGAATTTTTTCTTTCAATTGTCGTTTCCCCGTTCAAGTCGGTATTTGTACAAGGATTCTTCGATTTGATTCGATTGCAGTTGTACGATTGATTAGTGAAAATATTAATAATTTGTAGAAAATGAGAAAAAACGAGGAAATATATATGTATATCACTGTTAGAATTGTTTTTGTAAATTTCTACTTATTTGGAACATATTTATTGAAAATATATATTTAATATATTATTTGCGCGTTGCAGGATACACCGTACTACCCTGCTTCTTAGCTGATGGCCCCAAATGGCACTGACTGCGCCACAATTGCAGATGGCGCTAAATTGGAAAGGCAACCATGGATATCAATGAGAAGTGAAAGCAACGGGGTATACAAACTCGTGGTTGCGTGTCGGGTTGCTCTCAATTTGCTGAGTTGCAGGAGTTGCCAATTGTGGCAGAACTGTGCGAGAGAGAGAGAGAGAGAGTGGCGAAGAGTCGCTAGCGGAGCAAAATACTTGACCGCCGCCGCCTATACATACCGAAGCACAAATTTTAGCTCTTTTGTAAACAAAAGCTCAAAACACGTTTGTATTCCAAGAAAGCTTCCCCCAAGTAAATAATCGAAAGCGCCCGCAAGGGCATTCCGATACAACGATTAACTGCGGCACTCAAGTTTCATTCCTAACATTTTTTCATTCATTGGTGTCATAATATATTATTATGCAAAGTACACACGCTCCAAAAATAAAATTAAAAAATGGGCTTATTGGATAAACGGTTAAATGAAAATTAAAATGTTTTAATTTTTGGTGCGTGTAGTTAACGGTTCTACTATGAGTTGGAATTCAGATTGTGCGACCAACTTTGTTTACATTTTTCTTTTTAGTTATTTACACAGAAAAAAATTTAAAAGTTTTTAAAATATATACAAAAGTTTTATAAGAAAACATATTAAAAATAAGAAAAGTAAAATATAATCAAAAATTAAAAAAAAAAATTTAAGTAAAAAAACAAAAAAATGAAAAATAATTTTAAGTAAAATATAATTATGGTTGGCTGTTAATTTTTGGAATCAAACAAACTCATAGGCAATGAGGGCTATAACTTATCAAAGAGGGTCGGAATTAAATTTAGTCTTAAGGGGTTAGGGGTAGTCAGAATTTTCAAAAAATCAATTTTGTTTTTTTTTGCATTTTCTTAAAGTATAATGTTTTAAAAATATTGTGTAAAAATTTGAAGTGAATCTGACAAATACTTTTCAAGTTATTCAACAATTAACAAAGGGCGCTCGGCCGCTCCGGAGCCGATAGCAAAACTTTAAATGCGTTTTTCTCAAAACTATGTTTTTCAAACTG
Source organism: Anastrepha fraterculus (assembly GCA_037575425.1). Lineage (NCBI taxonomy): Eukaryota > Metazoa > Arthropoda > Insecta > Diptera > Tephritidae > Anastrepha > Anastrepha fraterculus. The sequence continues at coordinate 103,537 of JAYXIM010034530.1, read as the reverse complement.
GTGAACACTGTAACTTAAAAACCGCTACGTAGATTTCAATAAAATTTATACAGCTTTTGAAAAACATAAAAAACTTGTGCCTGATCGAAGGATTTTTTTTTTTTCAAAAATTTCGATTTTTTTTTAACAATTAACTGTTGGTTTTTCTTTCTAAAATCTGGAAAAAATTTTCTGAGGCCGCCATTTTGTTCATTTTGAAAAAAAAAAGCTTCGATCAGGCACAAGATTATCTATTAATAAAACTAATTTTTCTTGTCCGATTGGTTTTAGATGAATCTGCAAGGACTTGTGATGTTCACCGCAAGGGACTTCTGGAGAAACGGGCTTCACACAAACAGCGATAACTTTTGCAATTATTAATTTTTTTTTTTTAATTTTGGTGAAGTCAAGTAAAAACATGATGTTTTTATGCTATGTTTTTATTTTTGTTAAATAAATTAATTAAGTAGCAAAAAAAAATTCGTGAAAATCATCATTTTTTCGGGCCTCTGACTACCCCTAACCCCTTAACATATAAAAAATGGGCGTGGTTTTTATTGGATTTCCAAAACAATTATGGTGGATTTAAAAGAGGTGGATCAATATGCTCCAACCGAAGTTAAAGGAAATTATGGGAAAACTTTAGTATAATGTATATCGCTTTGAAAAAAAACGGTTAAAAGGGGGTGATAGAGGGGTGTATCCCCATCTTAAAACTGAAAACAGAACCTGCAGGAGGCTTATAGTTTTTAAGTAATTTAATGTTAAAGTTCTCTAATTTAGCGAAAAGTTGGTGTTGCCATACACCTGAAATGAAAACGAAGTTCGCACGCAGGGATGTTCAGTGGAAGGTTCATTGTAAAACTGCATTATTTTTTGCTGTAATTTAAAGTTGAGAAATATTTTTGAAAATAAAAACATACAACTCATTTAAACTTAAAAACAATGATATTAATAAAGTAATTAAAAGCGAAAATTACGGTTTATAACTGTATTTTATTGCTTCGATCAGTTTAACAAATGGGTCTTCGTGATTTTTATTTACAGATTTTCTCCACAAATATTCAACTATAACATCTGTAAAACAAACACAGGGTGGTTATAGCTTTCTTCATTGAAATATCTTTTGACAACGCGCCACGCGGACTCAATTCTTTGCGTGTGAGTACCATCCTCCGCCACAAAGGGATTGTCGGGGTCGCTGTGGTTTACTTTTTTGTGCTCATACCCATAATTAGCCAAGCAGTCATAGGCTCTCCAGAAGTCCGTATGTATAATAGAGCCTTCTTTGACGTGCTTTCTAATTAAAGGTATGAGCACATCCGCGGAACGTATGTTGTCTGGACACATTTCTAGGCGGAGATCCTCACTATCGTCCTCAATAATGCCAAGAACCCAGTGGCCTTCCACTCTTCTTCCTAAATTTAAACATACTGGTTAAAAAAGTGCATACTTTATTACAAATATATGTAACTTATTACCTTTATTATACTTCCGCTTGCCAAATTTACTTTCGTCAATTTGTACGAATTTTCCAGGACCCCCAATCCTACCCACCGACTCCTGCCTGTCAATCTGGTATAAACTTACCGCCTCACGGCAGTAATTATACCAGTCGCAAATGGTGGCTGTCGAAAGACAGGATCCCTCCAAATAGTTTTCGAAGCGTACATTTTCGTGCGACCACCGGTGCGCATATGCATACATAAGGTAAAAAATGTGTGGAAGCGATATTTTGCATTGCTCGAACCACGTTCTAGTAGCTCTGGACACTCCTGACTTCCTCTTGCACTGTCCCTTACTGCACCTAAAGGTACCCAAAGAATCGTTTCCTCTAGCTTGTAGTTTCATTTGGGTCCTGTGGGTGGGACAGAGCCTGGAACGCAACACAAGGCCGTTTTCCTCCGCAAATGCCACACACTTTTCCGTTGTGGTCAGGTTTTGCATTACTTTCGAAATGTTCCAATAGGCTTTATTTCCAACGCCGTCAGACTATGTGGCAAAGAAGTATTGCCTGGCGTTGGAATCGCTTTGCTCGTTGTGGGAAGTTCACAATCTGTAAATAAATTTATTACTATGAGATATATTTATAAAAAAAATTATTAACTTACCGCTTTCAGGTGGATTCATTCTTAAAATTTTCAATGGTATCTTTTAAAGACCTTTTTTTAACTTTTCACTTGATTTCAAACTTGCACGCTTGAATATATCAGTACCAATATACTACGATGTACTTACCAATAACAATATACGTATCAAAAACAATGGAAAAAATAAAATTGGAAAATAACAGTTAAACAAACGGTACACATACGCAGGTTCCTTTGCATTTTACAGGAGCGTCGACTAGAAGGGTTTTTGTAAATTTCTAGAATTTTTGCGTAGAACTCCTTTCGCGTGGGGGGCCTTCGGCCGCGCTTCAAAAAAGTAATCCTCATCAGTCCAACTCCGGCTACGCAATCCACAGTATTTTTGCGTAAAACTCCTTTCCGTGTTAAAACCATTAGGTTGCACACAATTGTAAAAGAAATTAACTTGTGCGGAACAATATTTGACAAAGGTTTTCAAATATATGTATATGTGCTTACAAAAACAAACTAATTCGCAAATTCAAGCTGCTAGAAACAAAAGCAAAAATTATAGAACTGAATGTCAGCGCCGAAAAAACTAAGTTTATGCTTCGCTCAGCACGTAATATGGATCCAACAATAAAGCCATAGATGATTTGAAAGTGTAAATGAATTCAAATACTTAGGATTCGTTCTATCAGCGAGTAAAGACACATCAATTGCAATAGATGAAAGAGTTAAATCTGCTAATAAGACGTACTATGCAAATATAAAATTGTTCAGGTCAAAGGTTTTATCACGAATGCAGAAAATCAAGATGTATAAAACTTTGATACGTCCGGTTCTTACTTATGGTGCTGAAATCTGGGCACTGAAAGCTAATGATATAAACCAGCTATTGCGATTTGAAAGATCCATAATGAGAAAAATCTAGAGTGCTATTCGGCTTGAAAGAGGCACGTATCGCATCCGTTATAACATCCAAATTGAAAACCTTATTAATGGTGAAAATGTAATACGTTTTATTAAAGCGCAGCGGATTAGATGGATTGGCCACATCATAAGAATGCCCAACGAAAGAATCCGAAAAAGAGTGTTTATTTTGCGTCCAAATGGAGGAAGAAAGATAGGCCGACCAAGAAAGAGATGGCTTGATGACGTAGAAGCAGACTTAAAAGCGATGAACGTTCGTAATTGGAGAAATGAGGCAAGAGAGAGACTGAATTGGAGGAGGATTGTTGATGAAGCTATGGTCCACCACAGACTGTGAAGCTAAGAGAGAGAAAATAGTTTTTTCGTGTAGTGTATATGTACCAGTAACGTCTGGACCAAAGTGTCGAACAAAGGCAAGACGATAAGAAGTGTCTGATTCTGAACGAATAAGACCCTAAAATTTAACAATATTCCTGTATTTTTTTTATTTAATTGCAATCCAAATATAAAGTAACAAATACCTTATAATAAATTATAAAATTCAAATAAATGCATTTCTTTTTAATAGAGAACTTTTCGAACTCAGAAAACTGAGATTCGCGTACGCCTATTTGAACCAATTGGCTTTTATCATCGTGCATTCCATTCGTGAGTTTTACTCCTAGTAAAAGAGTTTAATCTTTTCGGTTTCAGGCATTCTCTGTTCCCTGTTCTCTGCTGTCACCAGTTATCTGGCATAAATATACGAATTCAATTGGTCGAAAGAACTTTCAAAAGTTTTGAGACTTACAATTATGAAAAGCTCTTTTCGTTGCAGGGTAGTTGCAAAGTTTTCTGTTGCTGCTTTACAGATTTTTTATTACAACACAAGCTCTCTGCTTCTCATATTCATTATATACCATACACACATCCATACAGTCAAATTTTGCATGAAGTTATAACTTGTCACTACAAAATATATTTAAATTAAAAACAAAAAAATCTTTCAGCTTTAACAAACTGTCCAATTTGAAAGAAACCTTCGGCGCATTAAATTGTAATTTGTTATTTCAAATCCAATCCATTCTATTATTTTTTGAAAATCTGGACTAGAGAATGAAAACTTCTTTCTACATCGTGACGGCTATGAAATTTGTATACCCGTCGCCAGAAAAGAGATAAAGCCAAATTACAATAGCAGCAACTAATGCGTGCGTGCGGCCGCCGCAGGTGAATAGTTTCGGGATTACTACCATTCGGTGGCAGCCGCGTTGAACCACCAGATCATAGAAAAAAGATTTTTCTAATAGCGGCCCCTTGGCAGGCAAATGCAAACCTGCGTGTGCATTTCTGTCTTGAAAAAGTTGCTTTTAAAAATCCATCTGCTGTTCGTAGGCCACCTATACCTCTAAGTTCTTCCATTTGTGGAAAAACAATAAGACGCACACCCAACAACAAATGTGCGCACCAATTGTATGCGTTAATGTAAGCTTTTTATGTTTACAGAGCGCACCATCTGGCTGTGAACTTTTGAATTTCAGGTGTTCTTGCTACTTGGTAAATTTGTTGATTTGAGGTGATTTCAAGTGTGCCAAACAGAAATTTAAAGTTTTTTGCGTATTATTGCTAATCAAACTCTTGAGTCACCTTTTCTGCAGGGACGAAATCTTTTGATCCAAGAAGAAAAATTTGTTAACAAGAATTATAGAAAATGAATTAATGTTTGGAAATACATTAAAAAAAAAAATAGTAATAATACAATAATAATTGGTTACTCTTGTTTTTTAACCTTAAAAGAATAAGAGTTATATAAAAACATGTTTTTATTAAAGTTGGAGGTGAAGAAATACGTTGCATTTTTTGCTATTTGGCTCAGTCAACATACATACATACATAAATAGTTTGTGTGGTAGCGCCCGCAGGCTAATCAAGCTTTTTTACAAAACACTATCGGCACACAACGAACGGATTTTCTGATGATATTTTGCTGTTTCAATGTAAAGGGTGATCTATGTAGAGGCATCGGATTTTAAATTGAAATAAAACAACGAAATATTATTTTTTTTTTGTCGAACCATTCATGACATTTATTTTTTAAAGATAATCCCTTTCAAATATTGGTCGCAATTGCGCCGTAATTCGGTCATCCGTGAACACCAATTGTGAATGATTCGCTCGATCGTTTCGGTCGGTATCTCGTGAATAACTTTAGTAAAATGGGCTTCCAATGCCTCAATCGAAGCTGACTTATCCACAAAGCGTTTAGACTTTGAATAATCCTACAAATAAAAGTCCAAAGGCGTGTTATGACGCGATATTGGTGGCCAATCCACTGGTCCTAGACGAGAATTGCTTACCGAAACGACAACAGTGGAAAATTGTGAAAAAAATACCTTCAATCTGATCAACCTTTAAAAATAAAAACAAAACAAATATTGCGCCTTATTTAGAGGAGTTATGCCGCTTCGATGGGCTTCGGGGAATTTTGAACACTATGGAGATGTGAAGCTATAGATGTCTGTTGGCCAGAGCTCCATCTCCAACCGTTGCATTTGTTAGGTCTAACCACAGTGGAGTTCAGATGAAACCTTCTCCAGGGATTGGCTCAATGCCATAAGTGTTCGGAGCAACCTAGCAGCATGGAGTTGATCCCCTAACGAAAGATGTAGGGTAAAATTTACCATCTACACCGGCAGCCACCCAGCTCATTGTGGTTAGTATGCAAAACCGGCTGCTATGGGAATGTTTTGGAACTCATCGTCTTTATTTTATGCAAAATAATTAATTTAAATGGAATAATTCAAAGTGTGCCAGTCAGTTTCATCTACGTACATTTGAAGTTTTCTAAATCTCAATATGATTTTAAGTCATTATAGGCTTTAGATGCTGAATTGTTAAACTGTTTCCAATGCATGTATAAAACAAAAAATTTATATGTAACTATATATATATATATTGGCGCGTACTGCCTTTTTGGGTGTTTGGCCGAGCTCCTCCTCCTATTTGTGTCGTGCGTGTTGATGTTGTTCCACAAATGGAGGGACCTACAGTTTTAAGCCGATTCCGAATGGCAGATATTTTTTATGAGGAGCTTTTTCATGGCAGAAATACACTCGGAGGTTTGGCATTGCCTGCCGAGGGGCGACCGCTATTAGAAAAAACTTTTTTCTTCATTCTGGTGTTTCACCTAGATTCCAACTTACTTTCTCTCTCTGAAATCCGAATGGTAGTCGGCTACGGCGGCCGCAAAAAATTTTCATATTTAAAAAGCAGTTTTGAAATTTTTTTATTTTGCATTATTTGTTCCAAATGATGTTTGATAATTTGGGCTCTTCAAATTAGAATTTTAAATATCTTACCAATCGTTTAATTTTAAATTCCAAAAAGATAAACCATAAGCGGGTTGAATATTTTATGGAGAATGAGACATAATGAAAAAGATGGCTGCCAAACTGCCAAATTTGTGTTTGCATAACACCAGACAATATATAATATTTTGATATATCCCGACAAAATATTTTTGTAACAGCTTTATAATTATTATATTGTAAATAATATTAAAATGACTACAACAACTAAAAATAGAACTTAGATGCCTTTTTAAAAACTTTGTTCTGAGTGTTTAAAAAATTGTTCTGCAAGTCTTTCCTGTTGCGAGGGTTTTAAATAATAATATCTCAATACGGACGACTGTGCGGTGGCAGCTTCGTTGTAATTAAACGAAGCTTTAAGCTTTTATTAAACTTTGCCTTGTAAGCTTTCAGCTACAGTTTCACCGGGTGCTCCTACCGAAATTAAACGATTTTATTTCGAAAGCGCGTGATTTACAAGGAGTAAAAATAATTATTATTTGAATCTCAGGAGTCGAGCGCCACGTTCTGATTTAACAACTGTTATATAAAATTTAATTTGGTTAAGCGTAAAAAAAATATTCTCCACATCATGAAATTGACTTTTAATATTGAGATGGGTATGTATGAGCGAATATGTGTATGTATGTATGTATGTCTGAACAAAAATGTTGTACTTGTTAAACAAACGCGTGCCATTACTTAGAACTGAGATGGGTAAAAGATTTTGTTGCTATAAAAGGCTTAAATGTTGAATATTGTAAAAATTTAGCTATAAGATAATAATTTACTGGAAACTTTTGTACAAACTTCGCATATAAATATGGGATTTTCCAAACAGAGGTGTTATTTTGATATTCAAAGAAAAATGCTCCTTTTTAATATAAATGATCGGATGTTTATTTCATTATAAAGAGGAAGGTGTGCCGTTAATAGTGGAAAATAACATCACGCAAAGACCACCACGATCACGCTTTCAGGACAATATCCTTTCCATGAAATTTTCCATAACCGATTTGCAAAGTGGCTGCCCTATATCCTCGATAACCATCTTTGAGGTGGCGTAGAGAAGGTCTACCTCCTCTTTCACGTGGCCCCAAAGAAAAAAGTCACAAGGTGTTAAGTCCCAAGATCTCGGTGTCCAATTGTGATCACCTCTTCGAGAGGTAACACGGACCGGAAACTTTTCCCATAAAAGAACAATGGTTTCGTTGCTTGTGTGGCACGTAGCGCCGTTTTGTTGAAAATAAACGTTGTCCAGATCAATACCATCCATTCTGGCCATACAAAATCTTTAATCATCTCTCGATAGCGCAATCAATTCACCCAAAAACCTGTTATTGGAAAACCCTTTAGATAAAAAGATTTATTTATTTTCCACAAAAAATTTTGCCAAACTATTTACAATATTTTTTGCTTCATTTAAATGCACGACAATGACTTTAAAAGTCATCTGCCGAAAAAAATAAGTATTCATCTATAATAAAACGTCTGTACTGTACTATTGATAAAATTGATTATTTTTTTCCATTGAAAATCATTTACTCCATTTAGAACACGAACTATTTCGGTATCACTAGGGACGGCCTTTCCAATGAATTTGCAGGGGTATTGATGTAATATTAGGCATCGTTCAGTTTCTTTCTTACTTAAATAACATAAAGAGCAGTTTTAGTGTAGAGGCAATTAAGCATAATGCAATCACTGCTGGCTTTAAAAATCCATGAAATTTAAAATTTCTCTGCGTCGATCTTAAAATAGCTATGACCTACACTATGATCCAGTTCCTTGTACATATGTTATATGTATATTCTGTCCGCACTGTTTAGTGCTCTATTCCACATTCTTTGCCTGTTAGTAGTGTTAATACAATTTAGTAATATTTCGCTTTTTTCTGCCCACGTGCGTTTTTCTAACGCCGCTCCGTCCCATCTCAAATTGTAAGCCAATCCCATTTGATTTGAAAGCGTAGCCCAGAAAGCTATTTTTGTTAAGAGGCGTGTAAGTCTCAGGGCTTCATATGGAAATATTGTTTTTGGATATAATTTAAGTGCAATGCAAGCTTGTAAATGTGGGCACAGTCTAGAACTGTTTCTAAATAAATAACATAATTTTCTTTATGAGTTGCAGTTGTAATTTGCCAACACTCGCAAACATACAGGAGCCCCATACCTGCGCCTCATAACTTTGCACAGCTCGACAGACTGATTGAAACGTTTTCCATTTCACAGCTAATTTTATTTCCTTCTTTTCAAAACAGTTACTCCATGTGAAGCTTAAACTTGACATTGTGGCGTACTCCTTTTTTCTAGATGTTACTGGAAAACCATTTTCCGTGTAAGAACCAGATACCTGTAAACGGCCATATTTTCCCTGATTTTCATTAAAATTATTTAAAATGAAGAAGTTAATATATATTTTTCAAAATTATCATACAGTTTATTTATACATTAAAATAATATAATTTTTTTTTTTAATCATTTAATATGGCGGATGTACACCCAATTCTTCCTGGAAGGTCGCAGCGGAGCTTCTCAATCGGCGGGTATTGTAGCATCGACGTTAGTGACCTGAATACAAAAAACCAAAATTTTTTTTAAAAAAAATGGATAAAGAAAAAAATTCGCGGAATAAAATGCTTAAAAAATGAATTTTGGGGCGAATTTTCCTACTATTTTTGCTTCGAAGAAATTATTTTTTCGAAAATTTTTCGAAAACTTGTAAATTCACATAGAAAGCAATATCATAAAAAAGATGTGTGCAAAATTTCAGGTAGATCGGTCAATAACTTTTCGAGTTATCGTGTACGCCAATTCGAAAAACATAGTTTTGGGGAAAACGCGTCTAAACTCGGCAACGTAACTATATCTCCGCCAGCGCTCGAACGCAAAGAAGAGAGTCGCCACGGTTGACGATCTATAGTACGAGTATAAGAAATACTTAAATTTACGTTCTAAAAATTTTTTGACATATATATTAACATTTTTTGAAAAAAAAATAATTGGCAATACAATTGATTTCTTTAAAATCGTTATTCCGCACAAAAATGCGAAGGAGATCTCACTGCTCACGTGAAAAGTGAGTGGGACCTTTACGAAAAGCGTACAAAACAAACAAAAATTGCAGAAATAATGGGTGGTTCACGTAAAATGGTATATAATGTCATAAAATGTTTAAGTACAGACAAGAACATGCTTGGAAGAATGAAACTTCGAAAGACGCCTGCGCGGAAGACTACAACACAGCAGGACAAGGCCATCGTTAAAAAAGTAAGCGTGACGCTTTTAAGTTCTCTCGAGCGATAAAGTTGGAAACAAGTAAGGAATATAGCCTAAATAACACATGGGCTGAAAAGTCCCGGGTCTAACACATAGATGGCACTAGTTTTATTGTTAAATTTCGTGATATTTTATTCTTTAGTTTGTGAGTTGTTGTGCTAAGAGTGACGATACTTTTGTTGTTTTTCAAAACAGTGGATCAAAAAGAATTTCGCGTTTTGATTTTGCACTGCTTCTCGATGGACAAAAAATACCGTTCAAACACCAGAAAACATATAAAAAATGGCTACAAAATCGCTTTGAATGATCGAAAAGTTGCGTGAGTTAGCTGACATTGTAAAAATATCAAACCAAGGTGTTGGCATGAGCATTTGACTATGAGAAAGCCGCATTTGCTCACTGTTTTGTTTTATCAAGGCAACGTACCGTGTCACAAGACAATCAAAACAATGGCAAAACTACATGAATTGAACTTCGAATTGCTTCCACATCAACCGAATTCTCCAGATTTGGCTCCCAGCGACTATTGGGTGGTCGCAGACCTAAAAAAAAATGCTCACTGATGACGTTTGGGCAGCACACTTTGAGAATACGCAAGAGACAACTGTTTGCAAAGCTTTGAATTTTTCCGGTTAGATGATCGGAACTATTCACCAATTTTAAAAATTTGTTTGTTCCTCATGTAATTTTAATATTCTAGTACAAAAATCATGTACTTAAATCCAAGCTTGAAACATTGCGAATTAAAAAAAATATTCATTAATGTTCACTAAAATTTCATATTTCCTCGCACAAGTTTTCTATCAAAAACGGAAAATCGGAACATTTTGTCTCTTGTCCCTCTTTATGATAAGGGTTCCGTGTTTACTTATATATGTACCTAGTAAGAACAAAGCGTAATGCGAAGTATATACATACGCTTCAACCGTTGTAACAACATGGGCATGTCGGACCATATGTGTACTATGGTTGTACAACCCATTTCCCTGTTGGTCACACGGTAAGAGTTGGAACATGTATAGGCAGATTGTATTAAACAACCCACTTTGTTTACATTTTTATTTTTAGCTATTAACGCAAAAAAAATAAAAATAAAAATTTATATACAAAAAAAAAAAAAATATTAAAAACAAAAAATATAATAAAAAATAAAATTAAATAAAATTTCATCATCTAGTATTATTGAACAAATTTCACTTGATTTCTGCATTTTGCGAAATGTTCAACACCACGAATATGAGAATAATGAGGTGCAACAATCCGTTGTCAATCATGTGTTGGTGCGTGTGTACTGAACAGCCGTCCAACTCAACGTGTTGGTAACATAGGTATATGTATGTGCCACGGTTGGGGCGTGCATATCTTACACAAAAAAATTTTTGACTAGCAGGAACATTTTTCATATTGACAGTATTGTTTCTCGTGAGAATTATAGCTGAAATTCAAGTCATTAAATACGACTTAAACTAGTTCCTGCTTTAATAATTCTTGTTTGTGCTACTTTGAGCTAAATGACAGCATTCAAAATCTTTTTACATCACATTTTCCACACAGTTTATTTAATCCTTTGCGATCCAGTGTAAGGCACCAATTCAAGGCACTATACTAATTTTATAATGTACTTGTGTATAGAATTAATAAGTCTTGTTTATCCTTCATAATCTTGCGAGTTATGTATGTGTCACTGCTTCTCAACGGAAATTAATTCCGACCAGTACGGAAATTAATTCCGACCCATGTCCCAATTTAATGTGACCGCAAAGGGTATGTTCCAATACTTTAGGTCTTATTGAAATTTTACAGGATAATAATTGATAACAATTATCACTGACATTGACATCCCTAATATATACATACACACATATTTGTATATTGGACATATATTATTGCCAGTCTGTTGTAGTCCAGTATGAAAAACTTCTGTATGCTCACATTTTTATTGAAATCAGTATTTTATAATACTTGTAAATATGTATATGCATACTCCACTCCTATATGTGTCTGTATGAATATGCGTCAATGTTTTTCTTGGTGCGGAGGAGCAGCAAATACTCTTTTGTACTCTCTGATAACTCTACTTGCTCCCCGTGTGGAATTGCGCGCTGTGCTGCTTTCGGTATGGACGGCTCGATCAGTTCGCCTGTACGGCATTCGCTTTCAAACTGCTATCGGGGGCAGTGTGCGCTCACGCTTAGTCGGTCTCGCAGGTATTTTAGCAGAGTGATAAATTTCTCAGGTGGTTTTGTTTACTTATACCAGAAGTGTTGTTGTGCTCTTTCTCAAATTAAGTTAAAGTGTAAGTGTAATCACCCAAATTTGTAATAAAGTTTGTATGAAATTCTCCCAAAATAACAGCGTTACCAACTCAAAACTCGCATGAGAGAACTGTGCAAACAATTAATGCATACAAAGCGAAACAATGGAAGAAGAAATAAACAAACACATAATCGTCGAGTTCATTTTATCGTTTCATTTGCACTTAAACTGAACCAGTACCTACGACTTCACTTTGCAACATTGCTTGTTTTTGTTTATTTTTAAAAGTTAAAAGGAGTCAAAGAGAAAACGTGCAAAGAAAACCCGAAACGAACCTGGTTCAAATTTGGAAAAATCCAGTTTGACCACCGCGCCTACATATGTACATATGTATGTACATACACACGCGAAAAAGGATTAAGAAACAAAAAGTGAAACATTCAAAGTTATTCAAAACAACAAAAAAAAAAAAAAATAAAGAAATGGATAGGAAAATTTCGAAAATTTGTTGACAGACAATTTGCAAGGATTTTAAAATTTAAAGAAACCGATTTTCCGCATATGCAAATTGAAATTAATTTTATGTATATCTATGCATGTGTGAAGGTTTGTACATATTTATGCATACATATATGTGTGGGAAAAAGAAATGCGGAATCAAATTGCTGGCCTCGTATTTTGAATAAAATATAAGGAACTGCATATTTCTCGAAATTTTTAGTGCCCAAAAACACATTAATGAGACTATTGGTACCTACATGGGGGCATATGTACATACATATGTATGTATGTACATATAAACATAACTATGCATAAGTAAATATGCCTATGCGTGTGCAAAGTGTATATGAACTGCAGGAATTGCGGGAATTTTAAAATTAGTAAATAAAAATATTAGGTACTTTTAATCATAACTCACGTTTAATCGCCTAACGTGCCGTGCCGTTTCATACCGCTACAACCGTAAAGTATTTCGCCGGCAGGCGCAGGGTTGTTTCCGCCCAGGTGCGGTCAGTTGGAAAGTGCACCTACTTGGCTCCACCTCTGCACTTATTTGTTGTGTTTATGTACTTATGTATGTACATATGTATGTAAGTACGTAAGCAGTATATTAACTTCGAAGTTATCCTCAAATCAGAGAATGCCAATTAAATATGTTTCAGAGAATGTTAATGAAAAATGTTAACTAACATTCGCTGCTCAAAGTATTACATTTACATGCATATATGTATATGTATATTATTTACATACGTCCGTGTTTACACTTATACACAACTTTTAGTACACATTTTTTTATTGATTGCATAAAAAGTTAAGGGCTTTTCGATTACGAAAAGGGTTTTTAATTGCAATAAAAATTGTGAAGACAAAATTGATTTTGACGATTGGTGAGTCATATATTTTACAAGCGTATGCTAAACTGCGGCCGCCGTAGCCGAATGGGTTGGTGCGTGATACTATTCGGAATTCACAGAGAGGTCGTTGGTTCGAATCTCGGTGAAAGCAAAATTTATAAAAAAAAAAAAAAAACATTTTTCTAATAGCGGTCGCCCCTCGGCAGGCAATGGCAAACCTCCGAGTGTATTTCTGCCATGAAAAAGCTCCTCATAAAAATATTTGCCGTTCGGAGTCGGCTTGAAACTGTAGGTCCCTCCATTTGTGGAACAACATCAAAACGCACACCACAAATAGGAGGAGGAGCTCGGCCAAACACCTAACAGAAGTGTACGCGCCAATTATTTATTTTTTTTTATTTTTATGCTAAACTGAAAAGTTGTCGCAATATATATATGTGTAAGCAAGTGTGTAAAAATCTTGTCAGCATAAAAGACTGTTCCCATATTCAGGTTATCTCTCCATTTCGTGCTTAATTTCTTAACCCTTTGTTAAAAAAAGCGATTAGGTTAGGTTGGGTAAAGTGCCTGTCTTATGACGCACTTAGGCTAATACTATCGTAACTATCCAATTCTTACTTCACAAACCATCTTGTGGGTTTTATAAATCTAGTTTAGTCTAGCTAATTTTATATATGCAACATCCGCGATGCTGTCCAGAGCGACTTCAACCTTCTTCTACCCCGAGACATGCTCGCGCATAGATCTGTGTTCAACTGTCTCTTCCTCTTCTGCATTGTGACAGCTTCTGCAACAGTCAAAATATGGTGCCCCAATTCTACTTGCTTTCCTATAAGGCAGTGTCTAGAGAGGATTCCTACTAATATTTTTAAGTCTGTCCAATTTAAGTTAAATAGACTGTTAGTGCGATGCATATTCCATTCTGGTCACCACCTTCCACTTGATTGTTAAGCTTAGAAGCGCTGGTATATATACTAACATTATTTTCATAAAATACTAAACCATTTTCCTAGTCGCCTCTATATGGAAATTTGATCATATAAGGCCTGTCAAGGTGTAACTTCACCGAATCATAAAAGTCAGTGCTAACCGGAATACAAGGAAAAAGTCTGGTAGAAAGCTGGTAGAAAAAACTTTTTCTATTATTTGATGTTCATGCACGAGAATCTAACCTACGCAATCTCGAATGGTAGTCACGCACCAACCCATTCGGCTACGGCGTACACATTCGGGAATGCGTAGAGAGAAGGCTTTACGATTCAAATGCGCACTTTGCACCTGTCGGCTAGAGTTATCCTTCGCTTGATTTCAAGGCTGACATCGTTGTTGCTGTTAATAGCGGATTCAAGCTATATGAAGTCCTTGACCATATCGAACTTATAGTTGCTAACTTCGATCTGTTATTCAATACGCGGCGACTCCCTGCAGGACGCCAGCCAATACTTGGTCTTGCCCACCTTTACCGCCAGACCCAGTCGTGTGGTCTCCTTTTCAATAGCCGCAAAAGCGGCAGCGACATTTCGCTTAGTATGACCGATGATATCGATGCCATCAGATGCGCACGGTGCTGAACACTTTTATAGAAAAAAGTTCCGTTTCGTTCTATCCACGCCTTGCGAACCACACCCTCCGTAACAAAGTTGAAGATATCGCATGACAATGGGTGACCTTGTCTGAAACCTCGAACGGTATCAAAAGGTTCGGAGAGATCCTTTCATTTCTTGACGGAGCTTTGTGTGATGCTCAACGTCATTCAGCACAGCCGCATCGGCTTAGCAGGGATACCAAACTCAGACATTATGCGATATAGTTGGTGGCGAATCAGGCCATCAAAGGCTGCCTTGTAGACGACGAATAGGCGGCGCGTGTTAATTTGGATCTCATACTATAGGCCTTCTCCATGATCAGCCGCAGTGCGAATATTTGGTTGACTGTGGAGCGACCAGGTGTGAGACCGCACTGGTGCGGCCCAATTAGGGACGTTTCAGCATTCCTATGGCAGCCGGTTCTACGCTACCGGAATTACTCGGTTTTTTCCCTACCCTGAACTAGCCTTGTTTAGTGAACCGTTTATCAGGGCCGTTTCAGTTTATCCCATAGCAGGCAGGATCGAATTTTATATGCGGTAGCGATAAGGCTGATCCATCGATAGTTGGCACAGTTCGTTTCATTTCCTTGTTCTTTTCTTTACGATCGGACAAAGATTACTGAGTCTAGAATCACCGGGCGTGCAGTTTGCTTGCCACATCAGGCCGATAAGTCGGTGCATGCTCCCTATCAGCTTTAAACAGCTCGTCAGGCCGGCTTTCCAGCTGCACTGAGTTAAAATGCTCCATTGTGCAACCAAAAAACTGGCCCTAAATAAATTGCTGCATTTTTGGCCCTTCTTCCATTTTATTAATATTATTTATTCAAACTCTAAGTAAAAAAAGTACACATATTTGCCATCTTAAGTCTGACTGAGTAAACGGGTAGCTGAATTAACGCAATCTGTTTCGATAATTTCCCATCATTTTAGTTAATTTTGTCAAAATAGCTTCAGCATCTATTGAATGCTTGACTTAGACTAAATGCTCCATGACAATATTTATTATTCGGAACATTTTGATTACGTCACACATTCTTCTCAGAAAATATTTTGGCTATAATTTCCGCGGGTCAGATTTTCTGTGGCAAAAAAAGTTCTTTTAATGCCGTAGGTGTCTTAATAGCTGTATGAGTGTACAAATAAGTCTGAAAATGCAAACAATGTTACAATTACATCTCGCATATCATCGGTTGCCTTCTAGTGAATTAAATAGAAGAGCAGCAAAGGCGAAAACTAAATGAAAGCGAATGGCAAATTTGATCTTACACTCAAAAAAAATATGCATATGTATGTATCCCTATTTACGTAGGTAAAAAGAATTTGCAAATGAGCAGCATTGAAGAACTATCAGCCGCGTTAACTGTTTGTTGGCAAGCAAACTGCTTTCGCGCCACGCGTGTATTGTTCGTGCTTTACTTTTGCTGTGACTTTTGTGCTCTCCCACAGCTCAAACAGGTCGCTTTTAGGGAGTGCACCAGTTCTACTCGCACTACACTCAGACGGAGGTGCGTATGTGTGTACATGAATATATGGATGTGTACATGAATGTGTACCAGTGTGCTAACGAATAATTATTATAGCAGAATGAACGCTTATTGGTCCTGAGATACAACTAAATACACCGACGAGAGATATAGAACAAAAACAAAAAAATAAAATAAAAATAAAAAATAAAAGATAAAAAAAACAACGGTGAGAAGGTAGGGGCAAATGCAACGACTGTCGCGAGAAACGCGCAATGTGCTTTTGAGACTTTTCACAATGGTTTTCACGAATTTTCTTTAGTTGAGAGAAAATCGTCGCCTAGTCAACGTCGTCTTCTAAATTCGAAAGCACCAAAATAATTTTTAATAATCTAGCCAATCCGAACGAATGCAGACTACAATTATACCTATTTTGGGACTAATCGAAAATATCAAGACTTAGGAGCAAAACGAAAAAGTGCGTAAACGGAATTGAACGAAAACGGTTTACATACGAATTTCAAGAAAAAATCTAAACACTCATAGGAAATTAGAGTTTTATATAAATAAATACATTTTTTTTATTAATTTTTTGCAATCTAGTGCATGCAGTGCTTTGTGAAAATTAGTGATACAGTAAGAAAATAAAAATAAAAACACAATAAAAACGGATCAGCCAAAGCATAAATAGTGCCTTAGAAAGTATTTAATATGCGTTAAAAAAGTTCAAGGCCAAATTTAAATCAATCTTGCAAAAGAAATATTTCAAAAAAATCTATATTATAAATCGAGAAGAGGTAAAAAATAATATTTAACGGATTTTTCAGCCGAATATTCAGCGGACTGTGTGCCAAATTTGCAACAAAGCAACATCTTTAAATTTAGCCAAACAGAAGCAGAAGCAGAGGCAGCAGTAGCAGCGGCAGTTTTTTTTAACAAATTGTCCTAGTATCTGTGGCGCATTAGAGCGTAAAATTTCAGAATCTATAGATTCTGACAAATTAAAAATATATACCACCGCAGTAGTAGCAGCAGATATATCGAAAACTTTTCAAGGTGAGTTTATTTTTAGACATTCGAAATAGCTGAGTAGAGATTTGTTTTCGAAATGTATCTGCTTTTCATATTTCATTTCGCTCTTTTTCATTCAGTTCTTTAGTTGTTTTGAAGATTATTTGTCAGATGCAGTCTATTAATTCATACATAAGTGAGGCAAACATACCTACATACGTACATACATACATACATTAATATTCAATTGCAACGCATTCATATATACATATCTACATATTATATATACAGATCCATTTACTTATTTACATGTGTATGCATGTATGTTCGCTGGCCGAATTCTCAGACATTTATGTGTGTATGCACACATATGTAATGTATATACACTTGCGTTCATAACAATAGCAGCGCGACATATTTTTCAGTTCATTCTTCGTTCGTCACACAAATTTTGTATACATTTTTATTCAGCAATATTAGGCCTCTTCTTGACGTAAGCGTTAGCAAGCGGCGAATAGATGAAGCTACTGGTATGAATGAACATATCTTGGCAACGCTGGAATAGAGCTGCCTAAAATTACATTTGTTTGTAAAATAACGAGTTATACCAGCGAATTTTTCGTCAAGTGAGCCGAGCGGAGAGTTGGCGAGCAGAAAAGTAGCGAACAAAAGAGGCCTAGGAGGTAAATGTAGATATTTTCCGAGTCATTGTAGAAAACATAGTTTAAATATATAACCTTGCGGAGAGAGAAAGTGAAGTTTGACCCCTGAGTGTAGTAGCTTTCGTGTATTTGGCGAATGAAAAGAGCAAAAATATAAACGCGTTTTTTGTTAAGAACTTTTGCAGGAAGGAAAAAAAAAGATTTTGCTGCTTCAGATTTTTAATCCTGTGGTAAATACGCAACGTTTGGTACTCCCTTTGACTTTTCCATGTACACCATGAAGTGTACAACTAACAATTTTGACAATTTTTTAAAATCAAATTTTTTTATAATACTGCAACAAACATCATCTAACTAATAGGTTCAAACTTTATTCAAAGTTTATAAAACTCAACAAATTTAGATTAAAATTTTAAAATCATTTATAGACAGTCCTTTGATACCATGCAGGACTCTACTCTTATTGTAACCTTGATGTCGGTGAGAATAAATCTCTCTCTTCTTTTCTTATTCTCTCTCCTTCTCTTCGGCGGCCGTCGTAGCCGAATGGGATCGTGCGTGATTACCATTCGGAAAACGTAGGCTCTAATCTCCGTGCAAGAAACATCAGAATGATAAAAAATATTGTTTCTAATAGCGGGCGCCCCTGGGCAGGCATTGCCAAAGCTTCATATTTTTGGCAAAAAAAAAGCTTCTTGAAAAAAAATATCTACTGTTCGGAGTCGATCCCTCCATTTGCGGCAGAACATGAAGACGCACGCCACAAAAAGGAGGAGCAGCTTGGCCAAACACGTAAAATATATATATTTTTAGCCACTTCTCACGGTTTCTAATGGCTGCTTGTAGCTCCGGCGGTGAGTTCAAGCTTAAGATGGTTTCATTCGCTTGTTCTCAGGTGCCTGCTTATCGTCGGATCTCTGTCTTTTTGACGATGTGGCTGCCGTTTTCCTTGCCAATACTGGAGCTTTTGAAGTTGAAGGTCTCAAGTCGAGAGCAATCTACGTTTCCGAAGGCTTTGGTTCACCGCAAGCATTCGACTTCGAGGGCTATTCCGCCTTTCGTAGGAGAGGTGGAGTCTTACTCGCCTTATACGTACTGGCTAGTTTGGAAACCTTGCGTTCTATCTACCATCACACTTCAGTGCCTTATCCCGTGTGGAAAGAGAATTGGGTCACGTTTGCTCAGCTGCTCTAAAAACTTGACTGAGCTTTTGTAACCCGATTTCTACATCACAGAAACCCAGGCTTTTGTACACCGCAGGTCTCTGTGATGTATTATAGTATCATCTAATTTGGTATTTGGATCAGCGAGAGGCTTTGTAGTCTGGTCACACTGCGGTTACCCAAGATATATCCTCTTCCTGTTCGATCCGAAAGACTGCTTTCGGAGACACTCCACGCCTGCCTTAGGACAGGTTGTTTTTCCCCACTAGCCGAATTGTCCAGACCTATGGTAACCATCTGAACAACCGGGGCTTCAGCAGCATGACCATCGCTCGTCCAGTTGCCAGCACACGAACAACTGGATCTCCGGAGATTTTAGAACCCTCTGTAGCCAGATACTGAGAGCCGAGCTGATTAAACATTAAACATCGTTAGGGGAGAGAGACAGGTTTGCATTTTATACCTATTGCCAGGTGTGGATAAAACTGCAGCCCACTGGGATCAGACGCAGACCAGGGAGCTGCTCACTATGAGACCGACGCTTTTGTTTTTGTTTTGATGACCTACCTTACTATTACTTAAATTACCATCTCTCAAAAATCACATTCGGAATGAGACAGAGTATAGACCCTGTTGGGAGGAAGTGGAGAAAACCACAGAGCATATTTTGCACAACTGATATTGCTGCTGATATTCTGAAATTTCTTCGAAAGGCGGAAAATTTACTGAACGAATTTGGCTTTCAACAAATTTCTAACCTGAGGGCTCCCTATTTAGGTTAAATAGAACCTGATGTAAAATATTTAAGTTAGCAGTGACAGCAGACTAAGGAACTACTTCTAAAAGATGTAGTAGCACACAAAAGATGGGTCAAAGTGTCGGCCATTGGGCACACTCTACAGATACATAATTATTGTTATTATTATTTAGAAAAATTACGAGTTAACAGTTTTATAGGACATTTAACTTCGATAAAATTGTGCCAGTTGAAATCGTCTGAAAATTCGTGCTTATTTTTGATAATTTTTTTCGGTTCTGCATTTTCTTCCACCCGCGAAATTTGTTTTTATATCGAGAAAAAACAAAAAAAGATCATAAGTCAACGCGAATTTTAAACCATTTCAAATTTGCACATCTTTATACCAAAATTCTATGAGCTACAAAGCTGTATACTCAATATTTGTTTATTACTGAAAATTTATTTAATTTTTTTTTGTGTTTGGGTTTGTGTATATAGTATTTGTTGCACTAGAACCCACGTTAAAAAAAAAACGTATAAAAAAATAAATCGTTAAAACTTTGTTGCGCTGCTATTATTGTGAACGCTAGTGTATATATGTATATAAACGCATAAAAATATTTGCGTAGAGAAAGCATTGTAGCGAAATCAATTTGGTACCGAATATTTAAATACCTAAATAGTATAAAAATTCTTTTAATAAAAAGGCATAGGCGTCTCAATCATATTCGCCTACGTATGTTTGTATGCATGTACATACACATCAAATTTTTGGTAATCAACTTCGCAAAGGAAAGTTGTTTAGTCTAACGGCAATTATATATCAGAAGGCAACTCAGGCAGGAACTTGCACTTGCGATTTTTCTTCTTCTGGGAAGTACTGCTAAGAAAAGCGAGAGTTGCCATGTGCCAAAATTAATCGGCCAATCGGAAGATTTTTAATATTTGCAAATGGCTTTGTGCGTCAATCATATTTGGCACTTGTGAACTCGACAGCTTCAGTTTACAAACAGACAAGCGCGTGAAGATGAAAGGAAAGTTTTCCATCATTAAAAAAAAATTATTTTGCAAAAATTAATTTAATTCTAAATTAAAATTAAATTAAATTCTAAAAATTCTAAATTAAAATTAAATTAAATAATTAGAAATTATTATTAAAACTATTTACCTAAATATCAAAAATATTATTTTCTAATAAAAGATTAAAATAGGGATTGCTATCAATAAAAAAAAAATTTATCTAGCAAAAACTTATTTAATTAAAAATTAAAACTAAATTAAAAAATTAAAATTAAATGAAAAAATAAAAATTTTGAATTAATTTAATTAAAAAGTTGTTCAAAAATACAATTGGATGATTAATTTTGCGCCACCTTGCAGTATTGTTAGCGAATTGATGAGTATATTAAAAGAAAAAATTCCTAATTATCAAAACTATTATTTTCTAGTAAAAATATTATCTATTTTCTAACAAAAAGTTACATATTTTTTTTTTTTAAATATTATTTTCCAATAAAATACATTTTTTTGGCAATTAAATTTTTAATTTTTACGACTTTATGTTGAGCATAGATTTTAGGCCTCTTGTTTCCGCGAAGCGTTGATAAGTGACGAATAGATGAAGCAACTGGGATAAATGAACGTATGTTGGCAACGCGGGAAAAGAGCTGCCTTAAATTACATGTGTTTGTACGACAGTGAGTTATACCAGTCTATTGAGCTATAGCCATACTGGCTAGCGGCGAATCTTGCTCGATAATTTGTTGTTGCTTTCGCATGCAAATTTTTCCTCAAGTTAATCGAGCATAGAGATAACGAAGAGGCCTAGTTAAGAGTTAAGTTGAAACGAACCATTTTCGGCTCGCAAGTCGCTTAAATGCGTGCCACATTATAGATTTTCTGAACTACGCTCCCAAAATCTGTTCGTCCGAATTGACCTGTGTACAGTCGACTTCTTGCTTTCTCAGTTTTGCATTGCAACTGACAAAATCTTTATCAGAATCAGCTTCTTTTTCAAATAATAAATTATTGGTTTTTATTTTTACGTCCTTTACACCACTTTAAGGAATAATAGGACGCCACTAGGACGCGATTTGATTTCAATGTTGGCGGAAAGCGAAATGTGGCTTCAGAAAATTAACCTACACGCCGCTTGTTGGAAATGAAAATCCACTTTCGTATGGGACGTTGAATGCATAGTGCGATTTATTCTCAAATCACTTCTTGCAAATTTTCAATTGCACAGACTGCGTTTTCTTGTGTTTACGAATTGGTTCAAAACTCCTCATGCAGCGATAATCAGTCATTAGTTCAATTCCGCCATATGGAGAGTTCAGAGCACCGTGGATTAGTTGATTTTCCTGGAGGGCTGTAACGAATCATATATGCAAACATGTAAGCACATATGTATGTATGTACGTACACATCTACGCGCAATAAACGAAACATACAAATGTGTGACGGTTTCATATGAATTTTATACTTTTGTTTACAAAATTGCTTTATCTTAAATGCGAAAATGTAAAGCAAAGTAAAGATATGCCTGTGCACTTACATACATACTTATACATGTATATACATATGTATGTATGTATGTATATAAAATATTTCTTTTTCCAATTCTTTTCTGGTGATGTAATAATAAGGCTCGCTGTGCCCGGTTGACGGTTAGTTGGTACAATTCAGTAAAAATATTGTAGAATTTTAACGATTCGCAAGCGAAATAAAATGAAATAAAGAGCAGTGGTACATACATACATACATACGTACATATGGTTGTATGTATATATGTACGTAAAAGTATCTAAGGCAGCACAAAGAAAGATTAAACTAAAAAGCGTGCAATGGCTTTGTGTACATACATACATACTTGTATGTAGGCATGTATATCCATGCATGTATGTATGTATGTATGTTCGTATGCTCTGTACTTGTACATTATCGCTTGAAAACGCTGTGCTACGCTATGCTACGGGCACTTGGTTGGCACTGACACTCGCTTAATACTTTGACGGCGCATTTGGATCCACCGTAATTTCTTTGTGGCTGTCTTCTTGCAAACATACGCGCATATGTATTACACATATGTATACACATATTCATATGCATCTGCATTAAGAATTTTTGACTTATTAAAAACAAAAAAACACTGGTAAATTTGAAACCTGATGATTTTTAAAACAAATATGTATGTGTATATGTATGTGTGTATGTATGCAAGCATGTCTGTGCTCAGCCCATTGTTTTTGTTTGGCAAAGGAAATTCGCTGCATTTCTGATTCGAGTTCGAAAGCTTATGATTTTCAGTAGCGCAACAGACAATTTTCGAAGTTTTCTCATTTTTCGCGCCTTTTGAAACATCAATGTATATGTGTATGTATGTATGTATGTATGCGTGTGTATATACATATGAGTGTAATTTATATTTCATTTTTCTAAACTGAAGGCACAAAATTTGTAAATAGGTCTGTTCATGAAGCAAATAATTTGTAAAAATTGGTACAAAGTATCAAATTTTGGTGTTCCTGTATCCAAAAAACTTGCAAAGTAGGGGAAAGTGAGAGAGCAAAATACCATTTCATTTTGAGGAGAAGTGGCAAGTTTTTACTGGATAAATTTTTACTTGTAAGAATTTGCAAGTGAGAAAATAGCTGATCGCAAAGTAAAAATAATTACGAATTAAAACTTGCGAATTGCGAATGGAATGTTTTTAATCTGACAGCGATGATGAAATGGAACAAATTTGTGTGGACAAACTAAATCATGTGATTACGAAGCTCGTTATTTTGCATTTTATTTGCAAAATACGAGGTAGCTCAAATAAAAAAATTGTCAGCTGTTCGTAAAACTTGCAAATTGTTTTGGTGCTCACACTCACCAAAGTAAACGTACGCCCGTATCAGCTGGCACGATGAGACAACGATCTGCGATACTACGGAACGGAACGATGATGAGAATTCATTTACATAGGGCTCTTATTAGTTTCATCGAGTCAGCTGATACGAGCGTACATTTACGTTGGTGGGTGTGAGTACCGTTACTGGTTTTGCGTCCATGTACCTTTTTTGATATTTTTCGCTTTGAAAGAGAATTCTTTTGTAAATTACAAAAAAAATAATTTTGTTGTTGTTATTTGATTATTCAATACAAGAATTCAAATTTATTTTTAAATTCTAAATTTATGTAATAAATTAAATTGTGCACGTACATACAGTATTGATTAAATCTAATGCACCGTTACATTAACACACTGTAGACACACCAATTTTATTTATTTTTTTGACGTAAACGACACACTGGGGTAATTTTCATCCCAATTCATAAACTTTTTTCCACAAACAGAGCTAAAGTTTGTATTTAGACGTTTGTTTGGCAGTATTTAGATAAAATACACTTGAAATTAATTACTTAATTTTAATTATTCAAAGATGCCAGGTAATATAATAACATTTTGGACTTTATCCACTCAAAGAAATTTTTTGATCAGAAATAGGCTTTGCGTTCTAAAGAAAAACATATTAGGTGCGCAACTAAGACAGCCCTCCAACCACATCAGGGGTAGTCACGAGACCTCTGACTCCTTAACTAAGATGCCCGTTTTGTCACTCCCTTCTGCGGCCATCAAAGCCACGGTTAGCAAATGGGTTACTACAACCCACAAGCGAGCTTGGCAGGCTGAGAGAGGCTGCAGATGGACTAAGCTGATGCTATCTGTCATGTCCGACCGATTGTTGCAAATCCTCCTGTCATTAAGCAGAAAGGAGTGCAGACAGCTGGTTAGACTAATGACGGGCCACTTTCAGTAGGCGAAGCACATGGAAGAGGTAGGCATCTCAGACAATGTACTCTGCCCAGCTTGTGAATAGGAGGATGAGACGGCGGACCACTTCCCTACGCTCGAATCAGGTTTGAGGTCTTTGGCACTGATGTGGTAAGAAGCGACCATCTTGGCTCCTTGGCACCACAAGATCTACTCAGATATCTTCGAATATCGGGTAGATTTAAAGAAAATTAAAAGGGACTCCAAGTGTAGTACAATGGGCTTAATTTATGTCTATGTGCTGCACTTGCTAGTTGTCCCGACAAAAAAAAAAAAAAAGAGTCCCCGCGTTTTGTTAATAGATGCCGCCAACAGTGTGTGCTAGTCGATTCTAACATAACCTAAACGTCATAAACCAAGCTTAGACATATGGAAAACAAACTGCTTCGACACATTAGTGATTTTGTTTTGGTATCATACCACTTTTGGTTTTGTGAAAATGTCTGATTTTGTGCCGAATAATCGTCATTTGCGGGACTATCACCTGTTCCGATCGATGGCACATGGTCTGATTGACCAGCAGTTCCATTCATATGAAGACATCAAGAAATGGCTTGATCTGTGGACAGCCTCAAAAGATGAACAGTTTTACCGCGACGGTATACGAGATCTACCAGAAAGATGCAAAAAAGTAGTACCCAGGATGGGAAATACTTTCAATGATTCATTTGTACCCATTTTTTTCAGAATAAAGTTGTACTTTCATCAAAAAAACAGCGAGAACTTAGTTGCACACCTAATAAATATGACATATTGCTAATTTTTCATACGCCTTCATACTACAACAAAAACCATATAAGTAAACATACAGGCCTTGTATAAAATTAAAAAAAAATTCAACAAATGTTCGTCAAATTTCAAAACTTCATTGGTCTACATTTAAAAAATTTTCAGTCATAATTTACGCAAGGTGGTGCAAAATTAATCATCTGTCTTTGTTTTGGAATGATTTTTTTACTAAATAAAAACCAATGATTTTGAGTGATGGAAAAAAGGCTACAAACCCACAAGCATTAGAAGTGCAAAAATTGGTAAATGCACTATTTATTTAAATTGAAAGGCAAATATCTTAGAACAAATTTCATAGTTATACAGCGTTACCCTATAAGTCGTCCTAGATACTTAATATTACTATTTAGGTCATTTCTGATTAATTTGGTAATAAGACCTGATGGAAAATGGTCACCGTTTTCAAACGGTTAAAAAAAAATTTTTGAGTTTAATAAAGCCCTCAAATTTAAAAAATTCTAAAATTTAAAAAATTCTAAAATTAAAAAAAATTTAAACATGAAAAAAAAAATTTTAACAAAATTTAAAAAATTCGAAAAATTTCAAAAAATTCAAAAAATGTTCGTCAAATTTCAGGCTTCATTGGTCTGCATTTAACAAAAATCTAGTCGTGCAATTTTGTAGTCCATTGAGTTTGCTTGTCAGTCAATATTGTGGCAGTTTTGATAGTTTTTTGGTTGACGGTGTTTTTCTTTTATATAACTCCATCTTTTATCTACATACATATGTATGTACATATATAGAGAAAATGTACAAAATCACCGCAAAAGAAGAGTTTTCAAAAATTAAAAAAAAAAATCTCTAGATAAAATTTTACTCTCGGCAAAGTTCCAAAACCAGATATTTCTTTCTACACAATTTTAGTTTATAATAGATTATAGTGATAATAAAAGATAAGGGCCTCTATAAAATACCAGCTGCTTGAAACTAATACCATCTGCTATACAGACATATCTTTGTTGGAATGCAATTCAAAATACATACAAATGTGTATGTGTGTATAAATACACTTACATACCTACAAATACAGACTTGATCCGCCAAGCATTAACTGGACACAGGGGCAGGATAATAAGAATAAGAAATAAACCTCTTTGAAAAATGTAAGTCATAACTGCATTTGTGAATTCTGTAGAAATATTTTGATATTCGATTAAAATATTGCGTGCGTCATAGGGGTAAGTCTGATTAATGCGGCATTCCTTACCATAAACACATTACATCCATATAAACATATGCTTGTATGTGTGTTGTGGGCTCATAACATTTTTGATTTTTAATGGAAACAAATTTATCAGCCATGACCAGCCAACCGCAGCTCAAAACAAGAGAAACTAATCAAAAATATTTTGTTCGACACTTTGAATCAATATGTGCGAACACACAGACACACACACACGAGTATACACTTCACCGTAGTGGTCATGAGTCATACCAAATTATAGTGCCCACTGCTACGTTCATTGATAAGGAGAATAGTGAATCAGCCAGCACACAAACACACACACACACCAAGGTATTATAAGTATGAATGGATTGCTCATACGAAGTGAATACGAATGTGCATGCGACGGTACATCCAAACAAATGCATAATGCGTACATTAATAAGAGATATGTATGTATGTATGTGTCTGTGTACATTTGGTATGCAAAAGAAAGGTATTAATTAGCATCTCGCTAACTCGGAACTTCTATGATTACTTAGAAATTTACAAATTATTTTTCATTTGATTTCTTATGTTTAGTATCTACAATAAGAACATTCAAACCCCTAAACACAACAAACAAAAAATGAACTAATATTGTATTTTTTATACATTTTTTTTATTATTAGTCGAAGGATGCCTTTTGGCAGCTTGATTTTGTCCATAAACCGTATATGCCTTGCGTTAACATCTGGCTCTAATCCAAGTTTTATTTATTTAGTAAAATTGTTCATTCTATCATGAAACCTCTTTTAAGCGGACATTTACTCATCAATCAGCAAGAGAGGTGCCTACTCGAAAGATGGTAACTTCTACGATATGGTATAGGAAAAAAATGTCCGCTCAAAAGAGGTGTCCGGCTAATAGAGGTGTTCGTCAGGGGAGGTTACACTGTACCTTCTACATCCATTCCAACGATGCTGCCCGACACTATAATTGTACTGGTATTTCTACGTTGTCGCAAGGTAGACCGCAAGAACTTCTGTAGCGTTCACCTGGCCTTCTCAAGGTACTTCTCAGGCCATCTGAATCATTGCTTCAATTATTTAACTTACATTTGCAGATTTCACTTCATTTTTGGAAAGATTTAATGCAATTTCACATTTAAACAATAAAAATGTTGCATCGATCTGAGCGGAGGTTCCTCTTGCACCGTCTACTAATATTGTTTGATATTTTTTGCTATTTTTCTACTGTGTTTTTATGATATTACAATAAAATTATTTACTAAATAAAAATAAATGATTTTAAGTGCTGGAAAAACATAAAATGACAAGCATTAGAAGTGTAAACGTTTGTAAATGCAGCATTTATTGAAATTGAAAGTCAAATATTTCAGAAAAATTTTCATAGCTTTACCGGGTTACCGAATAAGTCGTCCTAGATACTTAAGGATTTTATTATCTAAGTCATTTCTGAATAATTTGGTTATGATGTTCAAAGCTTAACCGTTTTCGAGATATTCGATTTTAAAGATTATTTTCAGAAAATATTTTTGTTTTCGCTCTGTGGGAGCTTTTATCTGCTGCACAAAATGTCTTCATTTTTGGCTCGTCCACTTTTTTATATGTTAATACAAGGATTCGATTATTTTTAGTTAAAGGGTGTGTCAATTAGTACAAGATATCAATAAAATTCGAACTAAGCTATGATAGTTGTGTTTGTTGTCGTTGTTATTGTAGCAGTTCGGGTGTAGCCACTCATCGTCAAAGTCTAGCTGTTCTAATGGTAGTCCCAGGAATCAAGACGGGTTGGATCCGGAGTGAGAGGGGAGATAGGTGAGTGAGTTTAAGAGGGCATATGAATAGAAGTGGTTAGTGTTGCGATAGTAAGGAGTTTAATCTTATCAACAACGTAATTTAGTCAAAGTTACACGGGTCTCACGAGGCAGCTGAAACTCTTCGTCTGCGATGGTGGACTCCAATGACGGTATTCGGGTGTCACGAGTTAAAAACGGCTACTTGATAAAGTTTTGTTTTTCACTAGCTATTTATTACTTCACACCATTAAACCTATTTGAAAAACTGGTTTACGCTTTTTTATGTTAATGTAAGTATGTT
Source organism: Anastrepha fraterculus (assembly GCA_037575425.1). Lineage (NCBI taxonomy): Eukaryota > Metazoa > Arthropoda > Insecta > Diptera > Tephritidae > Anastrepha > Anastrepha fraterculus. The sequence goes on along the minus strand of JAYXIM010034530.1, from coordinate 74,837 downwards.
TTTTTAAGCCACCAAAGCATGATTTTGGTATAAAATGAATCATGAACTTATCTGTTTCCTTTTTGTTGTTAATATTAGTAGATATTTTTGAAAACAAAATCAAACACCAAGTTCGATGAGATGTTTTTTTTTTTATTTATTTGTAAATGCACACAATTCTCCGAAATTCCATGTAACTGGGGGGCAGCACTTTACTTGGCTATAAGATTTGTAAGTCATCAACGCTGAAATCATGAATAACGTATTAAAACAATTTAATTTAACTTTTATTAGTTACTCTATTACAAAAAAATACATACAAATCGCATTATGAAATTTGCATCCGAAGAGAAACTTAGGCTTCACCGACAAGGCTCACCCTCATCAAGTATTATAAATTAAAAGATTTCTGCTTCGAATTGTGAGAGTAACTTTAGCAGCACAATTCTGTTCGCTCACTTCACAAATTTTTCCCTTATATCACCAACACAGTCTCGGTTTTGTCGTAAACAAATTGTCAATTAATCAGCTGATTCTTTCAAATTCACTGAGAACTGGTTGACGGTCTTCTTTTTAACATTCACCCTACTGAGCAATGTGTTTGAAAGAATCGTACACAGAAGAGGCGCCTGACAAGAGAGCGGCTTTGATATCGATCAGTTCCAATACACGAACGAATTATTAAGGATCACAACACTTAGCGACCGACATTTGTAAAGAAAAAACAGCTGATAGCTGTGACATCATCCGTACCTAAGATTTTCTCTTTTGTTTGTGTTCCATTGATGTTCCACAACAAAAATTGTGACAAATACTCAATTAAGTGGATTAAATTATATGTCCTCGATAGCCTCACGAATTCCATCTTTGAGGTATTGAATCGACCCTGAGCAGTTAGCGTAGACCTTCTATTTGACGTGACACCAAAGAAAAAAGTCACAAGGTGTTAAATCACAAGATCTCGGTGGCCAATTGTGATCACCTCTTCTAGAGATAACACGGTCCGGAAACTTTTCCCGTAAAAGATCAATGGTTCCGTTGCTTGTGTGGCACATAGCGCAGTCTAGTTGAAAATAAACGTAGTCCAGATCAATATCATCCAAATCCGGCCATAAATCGTTAATCATCTCTCGATAGCGCAATACATTCATTCAAAACACCTGTTATTGCAAAACCCTTTAGTAGGTGGGTACATAAAAAGCCTTTTCTGAAGCTTTTCGGCAGATATTTTTACCATTTAACTTAGATTAACTTGAAAATTCGGGTTATTTAAACACTTTTAAAAATTTCAATTTTTATGATTTTTAGTACTTTTTTTCTAATCGCTGCAAAATTTTCTTCTTTCGGAGGCCATTCAAGGCGACCGATTTGGCGTGAGGAGTCGCCAATGTAAAACATCTTTAGTTTTGCGTCATGACAATTACTCTGCATTCTATTCATCATTGCTGCTGCCCCGTTTACAAAATGGGAAAACAATTTTTACTAGTTTTATAGAAATATCAGCGCAAAGAAATCAATTATTTAACATTGCGCTATGCTATTTCGATTATCGTAATTTCACTACCTGATAACTCAATTGTGTGAGCGAGCACAAGCGTACTCGTATGTGAAGTAGTGCAATTGCGCTTATCTCTTACAAAAAATGTATACAAAAACGTGAGATGTACAATTCGAAATGAGCGTATCACCTGCTAACATACTTACATACTTACATACCTCTGCGTCTACAATATTACATAAATAGCGCGCACATTCTTGTGCACATAAATGCAGTGGATCACTGTACACATTTTTTCACCTTCGCTTCTGTTTTTTAATTGTTTACTTCAGCGTTTTTCGGTCGTGTTGCGTTGCTACATCCGATGGTCTTCTATTCCGCTTTAACTTTTCAGTACACAACACATTTTTTAAGTGCATTTCTCTATCGCTTTGCTGCTGACACCACTCACACACAAAATATCCAAAGTTCAAATTAGTTTTCAATTTCGATTTCGAGATCTTGGGCAGTGAGCATTTCAAGTGTTCCGCATTGAGTTTTGTTTTCGAAGTGGTCGCACCGTCTACAGTCAATTGTGGCCCCATTTTCTTAGCTTTTGTTTTTGTGTGTAAGCTTTCGATTTTTATGACTTTCAAATGTACGTACATACATACTTACATATGTGTCTGCACATACACACATACATGCATATAAAAATGTTACGATCGCATCGATGCTCAAATTTGTGTGGCTGACAAATATCTCATAGCAGTGAGATGTAAAGTGGGGGAGCGAGAGAAGGCAATTGATCAACTAACTGCCTATGTGCCTGTCAAGTGGCGAAGTGAAATTGCGCAACATTCAATTTGGATTTTGCAAATGGACCTTGTTTACCCACGTTTCAGAGCTGCTGGCTTTGAGCAAATAACGAAACTGGAAGTTCATACATACATACATATATATGTATGTACATACGCATAAATATATTAATGCAAACGCAATGACTGGCGAAGTAGGTAGATGTGTAGGCAATTGGAATTTTTCGTTGTCCATAGAAAGTCTTATAACTCATATTCATACATGAAATTAACTCCGTTACAAACTCTCAGTCGACTTGACATTCAGAAAATTTGCTAAATTATTGTCTTAAAAGGTACGCAATTTGAGGTATTCATACATACATATGTACATACATCCTCGAAACGCTATTCAAGTTGTACGTATTCACCCAGCCGCAGTTTGTTTGGTTTTTCGCTGCAAAGTAAAAAATCTATGAAAGGCGAAACTGCGTTTTGCCTTCAGAAACAGAAAAAAATGGTTCTATGCTATAAAATACTTGAAAATTTTTTACTATAAAATATATTTAATATATGTAATAATAATTAATAATAATTAATGCGATTGCCGTAACAAGAAGCCAATCACCTAGAAAGTTCAGATAACAATGAGAAATAACTGTAGAAATATAATAAACTTTTTCGTTGCGACAGTAATTGAAAGAATTAGCTTTTCTGCTTGAAAAATCATAAACAGTTTGTCAAAGAAGTGTTTTAACATCTACCAAAAATAAATAAATATAAATAATTGGCGCGAAAATTCCTGTTAGGTGTTTGGCCGAACTAATCCTCCTGTTTATAATCTGCGTCTTGATTTTGTTCCACAATTCGAAGGATCCAAAGCTTCAAGTCGACTCCAAACGCCAAATGGTTTTTATGAGGAGCTTTTTTATGGCAGAAATGCACTCGGAGGTTTGACATTACCTGCCGTGGGGCGATAGTTATAAGAAAAAACGTTTCCGTTGTTTTGCTGTTTCATGCACGGAGATTCGAATGTGTGCACTCCCGAACGATAGTCACGCACAAATTCATTCGGCTACGGCGGCCGTCATCTACTAATCTAGATAAAATCAGACATTTCTTATTGCTGTCCTGATCTCCTCTTAAAGCATAGGGCCTGTTAATTGTATTCATCGTTTTGACATTTCGACATGAATTTGGCAGCTCCATATCAGCTGTGTCGGCTGCATTTTATTCGGGGGGATTTGCAAGAATCAACCAACTACTCCATGGACACGTGTTTTGATGAGTTTAAAGACCGTTGAGCACATTACAGCGAGCCGCTCGCTTCAAGGTCCGTTAATTCAAAACCTGCTATAGCCACACCTTACATGGCAAACAGACGCTGAGGTTTAAATTGCTTTTTTCGGGTTTTCGGGCTTGTTTGGTTCGCGGGAGATATATCATTTCTCTCCTATCACCCATTCGGCTACGGTGGCATAGGAACATGGAGGGAAATGAAATTACTGATGCGCTTGCCAGGAAGGCGTCGACTGAATTGGTCTCAAAGGTCACACATCCGGTCATCGACGTCGCCTGACTGTCGTTAGAGGGGAATTGCACAACTTATTTCTCTGAAAAGTGTATACCAGATAGGGCTCCATTTCTTCGTGTGCATTTTCGGAAGCCCCTTGGATCTATAATATAAATATGCAGGATGTAGAAAGTCGTGGGGACTCCACGCCTTTAAGTTTCCAAACTCGTAGCAGTCTTTCCGGTCATTGGACGATCGTGCTCCAACCTAAATCCCATCCACCTTATTCGTTACATCAACAGCCCTGGTTGGCTGTAGATATCTGCCCGTAGGAGGTTTCATAAAGGTATCAAAAAGGCGATTTAGTGCGACTTGGGGAGTGCCAGGCTGGTGCTTCAATCATTTCACCTACCTACCTACCTAAAAAGCAAAAACAGTATACACTTCAAACATAGCTGTCCGGAAAGTCTTTTTACATTTGCAGTTAATAGCTTTAAGTTATATGTTTTGAAGAATGGGATGTGAATCCGTACTTTGTATGATCCCGAACATCTATAGTACAATACCTTCTACATAGTCTGCTTATCATAAAGTGTGGTTAAATTTCAAGGGCCGATGTTGAATGTGAACCGCACCTAAACGTCAACGACACCGTTGAACCATCGGATGGAGGTGTGCCGCCGAGGCCGCGGCGGCCACTTGGCCGATATTTTGTTCCATACGTAATTGCGCTATACCAATATTATCATAATAATTTCCTAAAAAATTGTATTTTATTCAAAATCAACACCGGCCCTTGAAACTTAACCACCCTTTAGAATGCATGCATTTTTGAGCATCATTGTGGGGTCCTTTGTGCGATTTCTCTAAAATAACGCTCTCCTCGAACTTATGGGTGTTTTTTTGTGTGCAACTTTTTTCTTTACATATGCCCAAAAAATTTCTATTGGCTTAATATCCGTGCTTTGGGCTGATGCAACCAACACTTTACTGCTATGAAAAAAAGCCACATTCAGACCATACGAGCTTTATATTTTGCATTGTTGTCCTGGTAGAATTTAAACTGAGGTTTGTTATCAACAATGAAGTCAAATTTTGTTGCACTATTTGTCAAATGGCATTGCGGAATACTCAGATACTTTCGTGCATCCATCAGTAGATAAGATGACTCATTCCCGTGTTGGATGTGCATCCTCACAGCATGACTGAAAGTTTGCCAAATTTCATTGTCGACAACATGATATTCACGATTTGTGAAGTTAAGAGTTTGACTAAGCATGAAATGGCTGATACCATAGGCATCTCAGATAGATGGGCACTCCAAATTGTACATGAAAAATTACGTAAGAAAAACTATTCGTAAAGTAACTGATGGCTTGGGTTACCAATTCAGCAAAAGCTAAATCGATTACCAATTTCTCAGATCTTGGAATATTGGGCTCCGAAACTTCAAACAATTCATTTATGAAATGCATTTGCGTCGGCTGAAAAAGCCACATAATACTGCTGTATTTTGCAGAGCTTCCGGAAAATCATTACAGTGATGGTATAAAATAATTAGAGATTATATTGAAACTAATTTGACTTAAAACTTCATAATCTTTTATTATTGATTTCAATAGTTTTCAATGCAAAACACAATTTAAAAACTGATAACGAATAGACTAAAATGGATTTCGTTCCTCAATTTTATAATATTACAGGACTGTGCGGTTACACTTGTGGATCTGTACATACTTATATATCTATATATATATATTTATAAACTTACGTTAATAAAAACATATTTCACTTACACATATACGTGCACACATACGCATATATGTATATAAGGGGCTGGGCAAGCCTGACAGTGTTGCACGCTGCATTGCCAAATCGATTTGTCACACTTTACAAGGCGAGTATTTAACTCGATTCACTTTTATTGCATTTCGCTAGGATTATAGTTTCATGCCAAGGGAAAATGTGTGAGAGGAATGGGAAAAAGATGAATGGAAAACATCTGATATTCTGATAGTCAGTCGGAACGTTCAACGGGTCGACAACGCACCTACACACGTACACACGTATATAAGTATTTGTAGACTAGCCAACAGACATGCAATAAGTTCATTGCCACAACCAGAAATAAATAAATTTTAAAGTCAGTGCATGGCAGTAGGAGTAAAATGTATTAACTACGTGACGATAACTATTCGGCGGAAATGATATTAATTTTAAATAGCAATAACAAAAATGGTACACTTGACACTCGATAACGGCTCTTTTATAGCATTCTTTAAAAAAAATGCTTTAAACCGACTTGAAATTCTTGACTGATGTAATTCTTTGATTTCAAACTCGAGTCATGCCTGGCAGACTTTATTTTTTTATGTGCCAAAAACAGGGCAACCATCTAAAATGCTTAAGCTTTGCATGAGTAGGTATGAGCAAAGGATGAGGGGGACCGGTTCTATAAAAATCGGCTTTGGATTAATCGCGACTTTATTGAATTTTAAGCCGTTTAAACAAACATTTTTACCAAGAAGAGACACAAAAATAAAAAAAAAACGACGGGTAATAAATTGAATTGAATTTTTCTTTTTAATATATAGGTATTTATATATGTATATATATATATACATATACTTATTATTATTGGGTATGGGAATAAAAAGGGCGGAAACCTAGTAAAAGAGGTGTCGCTGCTGGCACTATTTTTGTGTTCCCTCCAGTAATATACTGGTGATTTCAAGGTGTATATGTGAGGTCTCAATCGCAGTAGTTGACATTCGTTTGAAGCGTAAAGATTCTTTTTAATCTGACGTCACAAATGTCTACGTTCGTCCTGAAAAAAAAAAACACCATTTACAATATTTATAGCAATCAAGCTCCCTCAAATACAAAATCAAGCTCCCCCAAATTGGGGGACATCAGAATTCGTTTTAGAGGTATGGTTCCTTCGGCAAAGCTTCTTATTTTGATCCCTAGAATACGATTTTCACAGAGCAATGAGCGATTTTTTTGCCTCCCCACAAATCGACCCGGCCTAATATATACCTATTTTAATGGCCATATGTGTACGCAGATGTTGAGGGCATTCATCACTCCGTGCGCTGTGCGGTTTGCTGCGCAGTTAAGGCATCTTTTAATTCACCTGGAGGTGCTTTTGATATTCCATTTCGTTACTTTGATCACGCAATCCTGGGTTATTTTCGCTCAAACGTTAAATTATTATTATTATTAAATTCTTGTTGGCTAGTAATTAATTGAACAGCTGAGCAGCTTTATTTGGCTTTCCGGATAATTAACAAAAATGTACAAAAAACAAAATACCTTCAAAGTTTTCCCGAATACAGAGTTGTAACTTTACCCAACTCGGTCTCATGTTTGAACATTTGGCATCTATTCATGTGCAAATAAATGGGAAATTATTGCACTTCGTCATATTTGCATTTCATTGTGCACACTCCATATACATATGTGTGTGTGTATAAATGTTTATATATAATGAGTAAGCGTTTCAGCAAATAATATATCGCAAATAAATAATCGAAAGGCCAGCAACAAAGCGCGTCGCAGTAATTTTTCACTTGTACTTCCTGCACCGATTACAGAGCCAAAGCCATTGAACGGCTATGACTCAAACCTGGACTTTGGTTGCAACTGAGACGCAATTCGCGACGGCGGCTCTGTCACGCCGCAAGGCAGTAAATCAGCAGAAGTTTAATATTTTAGGTATAATACAAAAATATATTATCAAGTATTTAGGTATTTGTGCACAGACATGCGTATGTGTCAAGGAAACAATGCAAAAGCTGCATGGCAGTTCAGTTTGTGAAACGGCAATTGACGCATGACAAACAGGGAGCGCCACATACAGGTACTGGGAATACTGCTGATTTCCGTATTCTAAAGACATAAGAAGCAATCTATACGTACGAATGAAATTCATTAGCGACACTCATTATTCCACTACCGTGCGCACAAGTGTTTTCTAATAACATAAATGCGATATTTATATAAGTAAAAAAGAAAATTCTCAAGCTTACGATTATCTAAAAAAATTGGAAAATCGGCTTGGCATCGTCTCTCAGTAAATAAAGCTAATATTGTCACTTGCGAGGCGAACAAATGTGGGGAAGCGAACGGTTTGCCGAACACACCAAAAATTTGCATTTGAAATGTTTAATAACGCGGATCTTTATGTCGAGGATAGTTACAATGTGGATCCGGGAGCTAACCTTCTTCGTCAGAGGAAGAAAAGACTCCAATCCTATGGAGCTGCCGGCCGCAATGTGCAGATTCGGAGAAACAGTAATGTTTGTAGATTCATAGCGAACTTTCGGCTAAGTAAGAACTCATTTATATTTGTGCTGGGCAAAATTAAGGATGCAATTTATTGCCGACATTGCCATGTTATGTGCTAAAATTTGTTGCTCCTGGCAATGGGCAATGAATTTCAATTCACAATTTAGCTTATTTTAAAGGAGATACTACCCATTTTCGAAGGAGATATTTGTAGTTCATCGATAAGGACAGAAATGACTTATTCTACTCGCGTTCCCTACGTCTTGGAGGACTATTGGCGTTAAGTTCGGTAGCTGACTTTTCCCACAGCTCTGCTCTGCTCTTTTTAGTTGAGCCCAAACTTCCCATTCCTCTGGCGACGTCTGGGGTTTAATACTTCTTCCAATTGCGCTGTTGTCCGTTCTGTACTGAAAAATTATTAAATTATTAAGTGTACTTACGCTCTTTCCATTTTTTAATGCGAACAGAATAAATAGTAGCCAAATTTGGGCAGTAATGGCGAAGCGAATGTAGTTTTTTCGCCAATGGCAATACAGAAAATTCATTTTCGACACTTTTTCGCCATTGTGTGGCGAATTCACTGGAGATTCGCATCTCACAATTCGCTTTGCAAGTGACAATTTAAGCCTAATTTTGAACTTTACTCCAGTACGAGTGGACGAATACAGTGGAATAACCAAAACGCAGTTCCCTTTTAAATAAATTAATTCTTCTCATTCTTAAGCTCAGATCCCATTAACGGCACAAAATACCGATTTTCGGCGCATTTCATGTTCAAATTTTTAATTTGCGGCAAACTGGGCCGAAATTCTGCTAACTATGAGTAAAAAAAAATCAAAGTTGCCGTGCCGATAATGTAAACACACTTTTGCCAAATGTAAAGCAATCAAATTTAAAAAAAATGTGCCGAATCTTATATGCCATTTGGGCGCCGATCAAAGTCGGCAATCAATTCAATAATCTTAAAATTTTACGCTTACGATTAGTGATACATATATAAAAATAAATATAAAATTCCTAACAAGAAATTCCTGGCAAAGTATAGCAGAAAAAATCCAGAGCATGTAGAAGAATGCTAAGTAAAATGGGCAACGTGAAAGCCTCAAAGACAGAAAGACAAAATGATAATAAAGTCTAGCGAGGGAGGAGAGCTTACTCAACCGCTTTGCCCGTTTTAGGCAGCCATGCAATTTTACTGGCAGTATGAGGAGGCGGCCGCCGTAGCCGAATGGGTTGGTGCGTGACTACCATTCGGAATTCACAGAGAAAACGTAGGTTCGAATCTCGGTGAAACACTAAAATTAAGAAAAACATTTTTCTAATAGCGGTCGCCGCTATTATAATAGAAAAAAATTGTCAGTCACGCACCAACCCATTCGGCTACGGCGGCCTCCCTCTTGGTGACATAAAATAATTTTCGTACTCCTGGCGTACCAACTTTTGCATCGTTGTGTATATAAGAACTTGGAGTTCCTTCTGCTCCATTTTCAACGGGTAAGGGATCATTAACGTGCGCTCCAACAACCAGATCCCCGTGCTCATCGAAGCGATCGACCAATGTTACTTTTTAATTGGGATTTTCGTCACTAAAAAGTTATGCAGTGCGTAACAAGCTAAATTTTCAGGCATAGTTTCATTAACATTAGGCTTAATAGGACGAGAGAAGAGTTCGAATCGCTTGATCATAATCCCAAACACAGTTAAGGGGTCCCGGTGCTCTAGAGGTCGAAAATTAGGGTATTTGCAGGAATTTTTTTTACAATAAAAAAAAAATGAAAAACGGTATTTAAATTTTTTTGGCTTTTTATCAACTTCTTTTACATAAAAAAATGAGAAAAAAAAAATTTATTTGAGGAATTTTAAAAATGGCGTTGAAGTTGACCCTCCCGAAAAATTTGACCTGGACGTTGTCCATTTTGGCTCTTCTATTTATCTTAAACATAAAAACTAAAAAAACTATTAATCAGTATAATTGTAGCTATGTCCCGCTACTAGAATAAAAACAAAAACAAAAAATCTGACAAAATGGCGCGGAATTTGACACTCTAAAAATCGAAGGCTTTTCAGTTTTTTAATAAAAAAAAAATGAAATAATAGAAATAATAATATGCTTTTAGTACGGGCGATAGCCATTGATGTTGTGAACAACATATTCAAATTTCAGACGATTCGGTTGAATCGTGTTTTTTGTTTGATAACACCAGACCGAAAATCGTTTCGAGATAATTGAGTTTAAAGTTTGAGGTACAGGAGCACGCGGACCACTCTCTACCTAATTAATAGGCTGTAGTAGCTATAATATTGGGAATTTCCGCAGTATATTCTTAAGATACTATACCTTCGAAATATCGAAAAAACAAAAAATTGATTTTTTGAAATTTCTAGACCACTGGGTCCCCTTAAGCACTGAATTACACAATGAACGCCAACGAATTAGTTATATTTACAAACGCTTTTCTCCATTGAGAAGGTTGACATAGGACACAAATTTGTGAAGATAAAAATGGTGAAACTCCAACACGATGAGCAACATCTGAGAAACGACTAAGGGGACGAAACGTCCGAAGAGCCTGCCTTACGAAGGAGTATCTTAAAGGCCCCGGATTTGATGTTTTGATGGACGGTTTTGTACGAACAGCAGGAGTACGAGGTAGAGGGGCTGATTCAGCCACAGAACGAGCGAGCGAATCGGGCATGCTTATAGCACGAGCTCTAAGTATCTTTAGAAGATTTAACCTCCTGTACCGAATACCTAAAAGAAAAAAAACCTGGTATCAAAAGTTCTTCAATAAAATTAATTTACGTCCCGGTAAGATATACAGTAGCTGTTGGTATATGTATGTATGTATGCACAAATATGTAAATATGTACATCTGTGTATGTGTGTGCCAATAAGCGAGTATACGCAAACACATTATTCATACATACCCACACACCAGCCCATTTTTCGCGCACATTTTCCATTGATATTCTATTTTAATTAAATTATTTTTTGTTTTTTGTATGTATGTATGTATGTATGTATGCACGTACATTTATATATGCAAAGCATTTGCTCATTTCATATTAATTATGCGTCCGTCCGAGTATGTTCTCGTGTCTAGTAGCAGTTGCTGATGACCCCCTTCGCAACCATCGCATTACCCATACTTCCAGGGCAACCCATCCACAATACCTGAGTTACTTTCAACGTCAGCGACACTGTCAGTGTCATTACCATTCGCACGTGAGCTCCACAGTTCCTCGTCATGTTTGCTAACATTCTAATGCACTTACGGCTTCTGCTTGGCCGCTCTTTCGTTTGTCGTATCGCTTTGACAACTAACTCCACTTACTGGGTCACACTTTGTGAGGACATTTCATATTATTTCACATTTACATGCCGGCATCCTTTCGATGTGAGCAACGTGCAGGTGTGGGGGTGGAAGCGGTAGCACGTAGCTGATACGCGGCCGCTGTGTCGCTTCACCACCATTTCATGCGAAAATGTTTTTTGCATTTCCACCTGCTAAGAAAGGGCATTTTTTGGAGGACTTACAGTTGAGTTACATGCGTTGAAAAGTGCTTTCGCTTAGCGGTAGATTAGCCAAGAATTTTAAATGGACATTTTAAATCGGTGACAAAAAAAAGGCGCTCAATTTTATATACAAATGCACGCATACTCACAGACGTGCATGTGCATGTGCGTGTGTATTTATACGCAGGACCCTCGTAATTATTTATCCAGCACGAAATGTATTTTGGCTTGGTGTTTGGTGATTATTGGCTTATTATATTATTACAGATATGCATGTGTGTGCGTGTGTGCGTGTGTGTCAGAAGGACAAGGAAACGTGGGTAGTGGCATTGCGTTTATTTAAAGTACAATTTTTAAAACATGTGGAAGTATTTTAGTAGGTATTAAAAATATAAAATAAAAACAAAAATAAAAAAGCTTAAGTGAAATTTTTCAAAGATCTTTCAAGCAGCCTTGGCCAAACTCTGAAATTCTCTAGATTTTTATTTTTCTGTTTGTTTTTCTATTTATTCAAGTTTATGTCAAAAATGACCTTACCCTTTCTCATTTCAGTCTCATCCACGCAAAGGGAGGAACGTAAATGGCTCAACCTCAGTTACTGCAAATCAAGCTGTCGCGCTTCGACGCCCAGCCTTGGGGCTTTCGATTGCAGGGTGGCGTTGATTTTGCCACACCGCTGGTCGTGCAAAAGGTTTGTGCATGAAATCTTTTTTTCATTTAGGTTATGTGAAAACGATAACTTGGATAACACTTTTGAGTTAAAAATACGCATATCCATAAATTCGCGTACATACCCACACACGCATACATATGTGCAAGTATTTTCAACAATTCAAAGTTTTGTGAACATACATACAAATGTACATAAGTAAATATGTTTGCCAGTTGACGAGTATGTGAAATTGTTTATGGTATGTATGTATGTATGCATGTACATATGTACGTATATTCAGTCGGATACAGTGATTTTATTTTTAAATATTTTCTTTAAACAATTTGGTATCTATTTGCATGTTTTTTTGTTTCTTGTTTTTGTGTAAATGACGCCAAAGTTGCGAGGGTCGGCGCGGAGGCGTAATAGAGCAATTTTGCGCACGTCTCGCTTGCCATTTTTATAAATAATCTTGACCGTCGTCGATTCGCTGGACCGTACATCTGTCAAATGCGGTTGTTTCGACTTTTCCGAAAAAATGAATCCATCTTTGCGGGTTACTTAACACTTTTATTTTTACTTTATTTTCACACCCAATAAAAATATTGCATGTTTTATTTACTTTTATATTTGCTTATAGCGCATTTTTATATTCGGAAATTTTTAGTAAATATTTAATTTATTTTCGTTCAGTATTTAATATTTCCACGAATTAATTATCGCTTCCATGAGTCAGTCAGTGGCTATGAAAAATTTCGAAATGTGAAATCAAGTCATAGAGTATTTGACTCACAATGAATTCTTTTTCTAAAAAGCAGAAAAATGGTAACACCTCAAAATTATTCGAGTTTATTCGCATTTGTGTTGGTATCAACACCCTGGAATTATCCCTATGGGCTCTAATCGCAAAATTGGGCCATTTCTACAATTGTGACCAAGCTGCGCCGTGAAAAGGGAAGGGGCAAGCATATGAATGTATAAGTATTGACATATTTACTCACTACAAATACTCGTATTTTGTTAAGTTAATTCATAAAGTAAAACAATTTAAAAATATGTATACATTAACATTCGTGTGAAAAGTAGCAAACCAATTTTAAGTCATCGATCTGGTTAGCAACTAAAAAAACTTGGTGCATATCAAAGGGAATTCAGCAGGATTTACATGCATACATATACATATGTGTATGTGTATGTACCTAAAAATATAATTTAAGTCCCAATTTTGTCCCAATGAATTCGAATGAGAAGAAACCATTTTAGTATTTTGTTGCTTTTCCTTTTGTGTTATTAGTTGTGTTCATTCTTTACGGCATTGATCCGCAACAAGAAATATCTTCTGATTTAAGAAAATTGGTGGTTAAGCATAGAAAAGACAATTAATATTAAGGCGAAATTGCTAAAATAGCAAATTTAAATCGAACAGTACAAACGATTGTTAAAAACTACGAAGAGACTAATTCGTATGAAAATAAAAAGCGAATTGGCCGCGCTAAGAAGCTGTCCAGAAGAGATGTAAGCTCCATTTTAAAAGAAGTCGACTCAAATCCAGTACTTAGTGCTCCGTAATTGGTCCAGCATATCTTCGAGTTATGTGGAAAAAGAACCGCTAAGATATATCTTTATAATAGGGGATATTTCAGCAGGACCGCACGTAAGAACACTCTGATTTGAGAAAGAAATCGTTGCCTACGGCTTGATTTTGCACGGACACATATTCCAGGATTTATTTAGTCACGAATCAAATTGCAATATTTTTGGAAGTGATGCTCAGGCTCAAATATGTAGGAGAAGAAAGGGAATACGGAAATTAGAATTAGATTATATACCTACTGTCAAGTACGGCGGTGGTACTATGGTTATGTAATGGTCTGGGAACCTATTGCTTCATCTGGCTTTAGAATAATTACCTTTTTTGAATGGACTATGGATCAATCTATATATATAAAAATCAATTGCTGTTCGTTAGTCTCGCTAAAACTCGAGAACGGCTGAACGGATTTATCTTATCTTGGTCTTGAATTATTCGTGGAGGTCTAGGGAAGGTTTAAAAGGTGAGAAAAATTCGAATAATTACCGGGAAAATGGTCAAAACGTGGACCCGGGTAACCTTTGGTTGTGTATGTACAATATGGGTATCAAATGAAAGCTGTTGATAAGTGCTTTGATACGGGGTAATTTTCATACCTATTGATGACTAGGGTCTCGAAATATATGCCAAAACGTGGACCCGTCGTGTCTTTAAACCGAATTAAACCAAACTTACACACATTGTTAAGGAGGTATTGAAGATGGTTTCCGTATAGTTTGGATACCTATTGGTAGATAGGGTCTCGAGATATAGGTCAAAATGTGGGCCCGGGTAACCTGGGGATGTGTATGTACAATATGGGTATCAAATGGAAGCTGTTGGTGAATGCTTTAGTTCAGAGTATTTCCATCCGCTCCGTGACTGGGGTCTCGAGATATAGGTCAAAATGTGGACCCGGGTAACCTTTGGTTGTATATGTACAATATGGATATCAAATGGAAGCTGTTGGTGAATGCTTTAGTTCAGAGTATTTCCATCCGCTCCGTGACTAGGGTCTGCGAAATCTCGCTTTTTTAAAGTTTCTAAAACCGCTATAGGTGTTTCTTGAAAGCTTTTTTATGCTGAAAACGAATATGACCTTGAAAATGCTCCAGCACGTCAGGATTTTTGGCAATTTTTTTTTTTTTTTCCACAATGGCATCACAAAGTACTACTCTTCAGCTTTAAAATCCTTTTTTAAAAATATTTTTACGATTAATATAAAAAAAGTTATACTATAAACTGTACCTCGCAGGACTGTGTAATTAGTTTCAAAGCCAAAGAATAGTTGCAAGATTAAAAAATACCAGAAACACATTTTCATTTAACAACTAAAATAGCAAATATGAGCAAAATATGTACTTTCTTCAATTTTCTTCTGTTGCCAACTTTCTGAAAAACGTGAAATCACCGCGATGCGATGCAGAAACAAAAAGACAGCGACAGCGCGCAGAGGGTTTTGAGCAATAATATAAATTTGTATCAAACAACGCATTAAATAGTCATTTTAGTATACTTTTGGTGTTTACTTATTCAAGTAAATGCATGTATTAGTTTTTCTTTAAGAAATTTCTCTAAAATTTGCAACTTTTTTTTATGATTTCTAAAGATTACTTTATTTTTGCCAAAGAGCAACCGTGCGTACAGAAAATTGTGTTGTACTTAAAACTTCACCACTATAAACTTGGTCCTTATAAAGGACTTTCACTACAGTTTGTTTACTGGATATACTGAGGTCAACATAATCAGCTGTATCAAAACCATTTGGTGAGTGGTCAACAATTTTAAAGTGCGTTTTTCATTGTTATTTTTTTTTTTTGGGAAAAAAATTATAAAAATAAAATATATTGTGCGTAAAATTTTAATAATCAGTGAAAATAAAAAAACGGTGGTTTCGTTGTTGTTGTTAGCAATTTTAATGCAAATTATGAGTTTTTCATGTTTTTTTGATTAAATTCATTACTTTTCAATTATTTTCTTTTAACTTATTTGAAACCAACTTATGCGGCCAAAAGAATTAGAAATTTAATTTCAACAATGGAAAAAAGAAAATTATCCACCACATTTGTAGCCGGCTTGTATTCTAATGCTTCTGTGCCGTCATACCAGTGGTATGTGTGGCATGCGCTCAGGTTCGTCTCACATGGGCGTATGGATGTTATACGCTATCGAGGTTTCTTTTGCATCTACAGCAAAGCAAATGTTGCGACAATATTATACCGTCTTATGCCGTCGTGAGCACATGAGTCGAGCGTCTGTGATTTGGCGTCTGTTCGTAGACAGTCTACCTCCTATCGAGGGCTCATTTGTTTTTCTCTGCGTTTTGCGCTGTTACTCCGCGCGTTGCACGTGAAGCATAATTCTATTTGCAAAACCTTATAACTGCTTTCCAATAGTCATTTGATGCACACATGTAATTGATTAAGCTGTCTGGGCTCAGCTGTTCACCACCCAAGACTAACTCCAGTGTTCGGCGATCTTCGTTGAAACGATCACAGAAGAAGAACACGTGCGCCGCGCTTTCTATTGCATTGCATTTAAGGCAATGACCCAAAGTTTTCTATAGTGTTGCAGTCGGCTGACCGAGCAGACTAACGCATAACCTCAACACCGTTGACCCTAAACCCCATTCTTTTATAGCTTTGTTGGTGTGTTTGGAATCATTATTCTGCTGATATACCCATTTCAGTGGTAGATGGCAGCATTTTTCTTCTTTTTGATTGACACGTTAACCACTTACGCGATTTTGGCCGAGTTTAACAAACTGCGCCTGTCGTAACTTTCTCGTGCTAACCGGCACCAGTTGGAAACAACAAGTGAAGCCAAGTCCTTCTCTAACTGATCTTTCCAACGCAGATCTCTTGGCTAGCACCTCTCTTTGCTAGCACCTCTTCCTCTGCTAGCATCAGCTGGTAACGCATAATACTTTCAGAACCGGAGCATTTGGGATGACCCAGCCAACGAAGCCGAAAGATCTTTAATTGTTGCACTATGTCTACGTCATCATAAGGCTCAGCTCATACAGCTCATCGTTGCATAGTCTGCGATACTCGCCGTTACCAACGTGTAAAGGTCCAAAAATCCTCCGCAGAATCTTTCTCTCAAACACTCCAAGGTACGCCTCATCGGATGTTGTTATCGTCCAAGCTTCTGCGAAATTCGATGGCAACATTACCTCGTCTAATATTTTCACATATGTCCTGTAATCTATGACACCTTCAATTAAATACTAAAGTGGGCCCAGCAACTTATTTTATTATGATCATCTTAAGCGGATATTTTGTGCTTTGGTCCGCGAGTTTTATGCTTATTTTTATAATGAAGGCATTTACCACCACCTGATCAGAATACCCTATGGAATCTTGAATTCATATTTTTACACTATATTTTTACGATATTCGAAATATTTTTCATAGTCAATTTTTTGCAAAAATATGGTTAATTGCATGACCTTCTAAATAAAAATTCCAAACTTTGTAGAAAATTGAAAAAAAAAATTAGCAAATTTTTAACTTTTTAACCAGAATCTGTAGAAAATTTCTGCGTGTACAGTTTTAAGACCCATTCAATTTCAGTGTAATAAAGTTCATGTTTGAAGTCACTCAAAAATCGCGCGAATTTTTTTAAATTTATGTTTTGTTTTTTGGCAAACGATGTTGAAAATTTTATATAGGAGAAAATGTTGAACATCGTATGCAAGAAGTTTCATGGCACATTCATGACCGTAAATTGAGCCAACGGGTACCTATTGCGTTGCTTTCTAATTTCACTGATACTTCCGGCTAACTAATTTCAGCAGTTCCGCAAATTCTCTTGGAGATTTATTAAAATCTTTTATTGTTTTGTTGCTTTTTTGAAGTTTGGCTGCACTATCTGCCCCCAACCATTTTACTTATACAGTCAGCAGAGCAGTGAATGTAAATTTAATTTTGTTTTGAAATGTAAATATGTGCATATTTACAACGTCCGGAATTAATGTATACACATATACACACACATATATATATGCATATGTTAGCTAATGATGGTAGGACATGAATTAGAATCGACATGAACTTGGAAAGCGACTGAAGTCTTGTAGCAAATTGCAAGCCGAATGGCAGTGTAAACAAGTACTAAATTATTGTTTTTCTATTTTTGTCATACATATGTACTTATGTCTGTAAGCAGACAGTAGAAAAATCATAAAGTAATCCGATTAAAGTGAATGAGTAGCTTAGTTTTTGTTGTACCAACCCTGAGGAGTAAATTGTACTTACACTGAAGAGCAGAAGTGAATATTATTATTGGTAGTTTTGAGGTTCAACTTTATATTTCATCTCTGCAATATTAAACTTCAGTTCATAAGAATGCAAACTAATAAAATAAATATTTTATGAAAAACTTTGGAACCAGTTTTGCAGTATACACTTAGGCCTGCCATAAGTTCTGTTACAAGTTAGGTCCGTTATAAATATACAATTATAACACTTTTTTTAATGAAGTTAGTCTTATTTAATCACGTAAATATTAAAAAGAAAACCAATTTTAAATTTTCATTCCAAGTGGTCACCACTTACTTTTACAGAAGCCTTCAAACGATTAGTCCGTTCAGCTATTGCAGCACGCACGCTTTCCTCGAATTGTTTGAGACTCCAAATATCTGTGAGGTCCTCGACAGGCCATGTTCTCCAATTCTGACCACTAACTGTAGTCCACTGGATTCAGATATGGACTTCTAGATGGCCAATCTTCTGCGGCTATGAGCCCAGAAATATTATTTGATAGCCACTGCTGTGTGGTTTTTGCCTTATGGGCTGGAGCGGAATCTTGCTGGAAGATTCAACGCTCTACATTGAATAGCGTACTGCTCAACTACTTCACCGGATATTACGGACGCTGGTTGTTGGCCACGCTCAACCCTTTGAACAATATTTTTTGCATCTTTAGAAGTTTTGGCACAGATTTTGTCTTCTTGCTTATCAGAAACTTCTGCAACAGTGAAAATCTTCTCATGGCCGTTGCCCGCGTGCCACTGAAGAAGCTGTTTGCAGCTGTCGAGTTTAATTTTCTTCTTCAAAAGATGACCAGGTGAGCGACGGAAGGCTTGCTATGTGAAGATCATCTCTAATTAGTCTTGATATGGAGCGTAGAAGCAACATTTGAGGACTTATTTTCTGTTTCGCAAGAGCAAAGTTGCTTGATCTGAGATTTTCGAAAACGCTTTTGCAAAAAAAAGGCAAAAGGGAAAATATTGAAACGGAGCTATACTCGTATTGTCTGGGTCGGTTAAATCTTGTTTTTCTCTGAACTCCACGGAAGCTTAATTATGAGTGATGATGTGTATTATCTTCGACCACAAAAGCAAAATACAAAATGTAAAGTATTAAGCTTATCTTTGACATATATATATCTGCAATAAGGAGTCTGCTTTAGCCTTCTATTAGCTTATTCTTAAAAAGGTGTTTAGCACCGAAATACAAATGGAGTACAACATAGACGAGACCCACGGAAGTAAGAGCCTCAAGAAACATACAGTATGCAAAATTCATATTCGTACGCACCCGCTACATATGAATTATTATGTATTACAACAAGAACGATTTGTAATGTGATACAAAAATTATACTTCAAATTTTCAAAGAGGATTTTTGGAAGCTTTTCTGAAGAATTTATCCGAAACGCATACTCTTAATTTCGTTTTTTCCTATATTTTTTTTGAAGTAAAAATTAGCCAACAAAACAAAATGTCTTACAGACTAATATACATATGTATATGTTTTAACAAACATATAAAAACTGGCGTGTAAATATCTGTTAAGTGTGTGGCCGAGCTCCTCTTCCTATTTGTGGTGTGCATCTTTGCCGTTGTTCCACAAATGGAGTGACCTACAGTTTAAGCGGCAGACATTTCTTATGAGGAAATTTGTCATGGCAGATAAACTCTTGGAAGTTTGCCTAATTTAATGAATATATAGTGACTCACAGCTTATTTGATGCAGCCAAAACAAAATTATAAAAATATCAAATATTTTTTAAGGTATTTCCATTACTGAAAAAAATCGTATACTTTTTTATTGTTAAATAACATTTTTTATTTAATAACATAAAATGTTTCTTCATAAGAAATTAAAATAATTCAGTTACAGCTTTGAGGTCACAGCTTAAATGATGCACTAAATTAAAAGTATTCAAAAAACATAAACACATTACGATTTTAATTTCGTCATTACAACTAATACTTAGTGGTTTATCCCTTTTGATTCAGAACAGCTTCTAGTCGGGAATTCTTTGATTCTACAAGTTTTGCTGTCTAATCGGCACTAATTTTATCCCATTCTTCCTGTAGTGCCCGTTTCAGATCAGAAGCATTAGAAATGTTGTGGTTTCTTATTTTATTTTTCAGCACTGACCACAAATTCCCAATAACGTTGAGGTCTGGACTCTGTGCAGGTGTCTGTACTACATGTGGGCAGTTTCAGATAAGCCAAGTTTTTACAATACCAGATCGTTGTCTTGGTAGAACCTAAACGAATGCTCATTTAATCCGCACTTTGTACTAAATTATCTTTTAGCAGATCCATATACATCTCTTTATTCATGTTTGCTTCGATAAATGTTAAATTTCCGACACTTGGAAAGGACATGCAACCCCATTCCATCACACTGCCCCCGCCGTGCTTAACTCTAGAGTGCAAATTACATGGTTGAAGCGTGGTGTTTGGTTTTCTCCAAACGCAGGACTTCCCATCAGACCTGGAAAGGTTGAGTTTGCTTTCATCCGCAAAAACAACGGACATACAGAACGAAATGTCTTTGTTCAAATGTTGTCTGCAAAACTCTTTCTTTGTTTTCTATTACGAGCATTAATCAACGACTTATTTCGAACAGTCCTTCCATGAAAAGTTTCTTCGCGCAGAACTCTACGAACTGTTTCAGGGTTAAAGATCTTGCCTAAGCATTTTTCGATTTCGTTCGTTAATTTTGGAGCGCTTAAATCGGGTTCTTCTTTGACTTTGCGAACACTCCACCTCCTATCTGCATCGTTAAACATTTGGGGATGACTTAAGACGCTAAGCTAAAGAGAAAAAAATACATTTCACCGTTATTGCATTCTCAGTGAAAATATAAAATACACTGCATCATTTAAGCTGTGAGCATATCTTGATGAGAAAACTATTTGTTTCTATAGTTTTTCAGCAAACTTTGTTTTTGTTATTGTTCTTTCTGCAGTGGTCAAAACTACATATGTACATATCTCATTAAAAGTCGTATATGTTTTTTTAATTAAATTTAATAAACATCGAGTCATTTTCTTTTTTCTAAAAAAGCATTGCCTGCATCAAATAAGCTGTGAGTCACTGTATGAATTCATGGGTACTGGCATATGCGCTTAAAAAATACGTTTAAAATATTTCGTTAAATTTTCTTGGTTTTATATAGTTTAGCTATAAAAATCACATGCTATATAAAAATTGTTAATAATTAAATATCTTACTGCAAATTCAGTTTGTATTATAAAAATTAATTCAATAAAATTTATTCAAAATATTTGTCCAGGCGCGTAGAATGCAAAAATATTGAACATTTAATACTTGAATTATGAAGTCACAATTTTAAGAACTATGGGCAAAAGGCCCCTAAACGCATTGAATAAGAACCAAAACTAACTCCAAAAATACAAAAAAAAATAAAAAATAGTTTAAAAAAACTAAAAAACACGCTTTTATTGCTAATCGAACTAAAAAGTAGAAAATAAATTTTAATGACAAAGGGACCTATAATGAAGTAATAGTAAATCGAAGGACCAGTCATAGTCAACTACCTCAGAACAGAATTATAACAAAAATTAAGATACAAATAGAGTAATTCAAATTAGAGTTAAAAGCGTGGGATGCTTGGTATAGTAAATATTACAATCATTCTATTGGCAACTACCGAAGTACAGAGGGTTATGAAAGTGAAGCAAAACGCATCCCACGCTTTTAACTCTAATTTGAATTACTCTATTTGTATCTTAATTTTTGTTATAATTTTGTTCTGAGGTAGTTGACTATGACTGATCCTTCGATTTGCTATTACTTAATTATAGGTCCCTTTGTCATTAAAATTTATTTTCTACTTTTTAGTTCGATTAGCAATAAAAGCGTGTTTTTAGTTTTTTTAAACTATTTTTTATTTTCTACTTTTTAGTTCGATTAGCAATAAAAGCGTGTTTTTTAGTTTTTTTTTAACTATTTTTTATTTTTAGTATATGTAGGTGTTTACGAGTAATATACTATTACACAACCGCACACTAAATACTAACCTCAATGGGGGTGTGGAAACTAAAAATTCTCAATTTTTGTTTAAAAAAATACCCAATTCATGTTTCTACCGGTATGGCAATATTGGCTAATGTTATAAAAAATGCACATTTTTCAGCGCTCTCACGAGAAAAAGAGTTTCCCATCTAGTCATCTATGTTGTGTGTTCCGAGTCGATCAGATTTTTAGAAGCCAGTGAAAATTAAGCTCAAAGATTCCGTTACAGTCATTCATACATACAACCCGAGCTAATAAAAGTATGTTAAAAAAATAAAATATTAATCCTGGCAATCCTAATAAGGATAATGGAAAATTTATCTCACATGTCTCACACTACACTCGTTCTTCGTGACTATTTCGCCAAAAATTCCACGCATATCGTTCCGCAACCACCGTATTCGCCTGATTTGGCTCCGTGTGACTTCTGGCTATTCCCTCACTCAAGAGACCACTACCGGAAATGGACTATTTGGCATGTTTCGGGGATTGGAAAAATCGTTGGCATAAGTGTATTTCATCGAGAGGGGATTATTTTGAAGGGGATGAAATTGATTTACAAGAATAAATAAAGATTTTTCATTTTACAACCAAATTCACCTTACTTTTTGCCCACAGGTAAAAAAAGAAAATATTAATCCTGGCAATCCCAATAAGGATAATGGAAAACTTTTATCAAATTATTGCATTGTCATCGGTCCTTGATAGGTGTGCAAAATTTCAAGTCGATCAGATGTTTAGAAGCCAGTGAAAATTAAGCTCAAAGATTCCGTTACATACATACATACATACATACATACATACAACCCGACCTAATAAAAGTGTGTTAAAAACACGACGGTTTCAGCTACGAGTATTTACTACGGATCGGCTGTAATAATTTCCACATCAAGATAAGCCGATGTGTGAATGCGTAGGAGTGTATACCGGGCAGGCAAACAAAAATTCATTTATACCAGTATGCATAGGTATATAAAAAAAGAAAGTATTTAATTTACTCAATAATATTTGATTGACTTAATCAGTTCCGGAGCGAAAATTTAAAAATCGTTAAAAGCCTTCGACAAAAATTACTACATATATTTAACACCTTCCTTACTCGCTATAAAATCAGTATATGGATTGCAACAAACAACAACATACCTTAAGGACTCCCACAAATTATTATTGCATGTTGGAGCAAACAGGTTCATATGAAACCGCACACTTGCACATTTCCGCCTGGATTATTGCCGGTTGTAAAAAATCCATTGCTCATCCATTAGATGAAACGTGCCCAGTTGCGGTGTACTAACAGATGGAATTCCATTTACAACAATTCGAAAACGATTTGTTACCGTGCTAAACGTGAACTACTTATGCGTCGCGGCATATGCGCCCTGGCATAGGATGAGTGTTTGCGTGTGTGTGTGTGTGCATGCATACACGTGTCGTTCGTGTGTGTTCGTGCGTTAGAAATAAATTTTGACCAATTTGCTGGTGTGTAGAACAAAACCAAGTTAGGCCGACATCTGCATTTGCAGAAAGTTGCCGACGCACCAGAACTCGTGAATATCCTAATTCCCACCATAAGCGTTCATGCGCATGAATAACATTAAACTTATCGCTTTCATGTTCTTTGTTTGTTCATGTTTTGCTGCCTACGTCGTGTCGTTACTGTTACTGCCGTGCTGTCAAATAGATTTGCTGGAATTACTTGTTGCCCCTGCACGCTCGATTGCATGCGTAACCATAGCGTGATAAAATTCCGAACGACGCATCGCACAGTAGATCAAAAACACTAAAATGTGCTATTATTTAAGTGAAGATTTTTAAGGAAAAATCTATTTATTCTTTTAAGTAAAACTGTAATACTTTGGGCCAATCTAAATATTTATGTATTTTATTCCTCAACAGTGAGGCTGGTTTGAATGTCAAAGTCATGTGTTCTTTTTATTGGTGTGGTTTTGTTTGGTTGCTCACGTTCTGATTGAAATTTTGGCGTTCAAACCAACAAATTACAAAAATAAAATATATTTAAATTTTGTTTTTGCACTACTGCTATCACTTTGTGTGAATCTGCCTTATAAAGGTAAAGACAGTGTGGCACAAAACACAACTTCTACGTTAGTTTGACGATCCTACACGTAAAGGTATGGCTGAGGATGCTCTTGTGAAATAAATATTGCGATTCAGCACCGATGAGCGAAAACCGAAAGTAAGAGCCAGAGTCAACTATCTGTACTTGGTGCGATTGACTGGCTCCACAAATGAGTGGGGTAAACTGAAAAATGATTAGGGACATATAAGAAGAAGAAAACAATGTCAATATAAGTTTCAGGTTGTTCAAATTCAATGAAATATTGCAAAGCCTTACAATTTTTTTTTATAATAAAATGGTACATAAAAAAAAAAAAAATAATAATTGGCGCGTACACTTCTGTTAGGTGTTTGGCCGAGCTCCTCCTCCTATTTGTGGTGTGCGTCTTGATGTTGTTCCACAAATGGAGGGACCTACAGTTTCAAGCCGACTCCGAACGGCAGATATTTTTATGAGGAACTTTTTCATGGCAGAAATACACTCGGAGGTTTGCCAT
This sequence comes from Anastrepha fraterculus, assembly GCA_037575425.1. NCBI lineage: Eukaryota > Metazoa > Arthropoda > Insecta > Diptera > Tephritidae > Anastrepha > Anastrepha fraterculus. The sequence goes on along the minus strand of JAYXIM010034530.1, from coordinate 50,184 downwards.
TGCCTGCCGAGGGGCGACCGCTATTAGAAAAATGTTTTTATTAATTTTGCTTTCACCGAGATTCGAACCAACGATCTCTGAGAGTTCCGAATGGTAATCACACACCAACCCATTCGACTACGGCGGCCGCCGTAGTATGGTACATACTACAACAAAAACCATATAGCTTAAAGTTTCAAAGTTTTTGCAAAATTCAAAAAAAGTGTCAAAATTTCAAAGATTTTAGTCACAATTTCAAATTAATAAAAATACGATTTAGTAAAAAATTTTGAAAATATTTTGGGTATGTAATTTTGTAGAAGGCAACTTAATTTTGGTACAATAAAGTGCAAGTTGGAAGTGGCTCAAAAATCGTGACGATTGTTGTTAATTTTTTTTGCTGGAGATCCTGTGCATTTTCTCCATATAAAAAACATTTCGAGCAAAAGCAACAAAAAAGAAAAAATATTAAATATCAAGCTACGACAAAATTGAATACCCGGTTTTTCCTAAATTTTGTTTTTACTAAACACTTGAAATTTTCAGAAAAATTTGTAAACTTTTTTTAATTTGGTACAAAATTTGAAACTTTCAGTTACATGGCAATTGTTGAGGTATGAACTACACTTTCATAAAGAAGAAATAAATAAGGAAAACTAAATAGGAATTAAATAAAAAGTCATTGTGAACTACTTCAAAACTGCATACAGTGTAATCTCTTCCAACGGAAACCTCTATTAGCCAGACAACTCCTTTTAGCGGAACTTTTTTTCCTTACCAAATTTTATGTATCGGAAGACACACAAAAGTTACTCTCTTTTGAGTGCCACCTCTCTTGAGGGAACAAAAGCTGACTGACGGTGAGTGTTTGGCAAAAGAAGTTTCACTCGAAAGCTTTCTAAAAACTCTGACTAAAACGTGAAAATTCGATGCAAATTTGTTGATTTTTTTTTTTAATTTTGTACAAAGTTTGGAACTTTAAATTATATGGCTTTTATTGTAGCTTATAATTGTATAAAAAAAAACTTAAGCAAATTGAAAAAAGAAAATAAATAAATAAATCTCTAAAATTTGCATCATCAAAAATTTGCAGTATATTTCTCTGTTATTTTTGTGAAACTTTCGATTTGGCTCTTGATTTTGTTCGCACATTTTCGAACATCCCGGGCAAACGAGCAACGAGTATCTGAGTTCTCGAGTCCACGAAGTATTTCAAGCTTTTTCGAGTGATTCGAGCAATAATTTTGAATATTTTGACTTTTTTCTCAGTACTTTTTTCTTAAGTTTCACAAATTTTACAAACAGTGCTAACATCGGTCGAAAGCTAAAAAAATGCTGATAAATAAAAATGTCGCAAGCTCGAAAATTTCGAACAAATCATTGAGCAGTTGAGTAATCAACGAACTTCGAATGAGTGTAAAGCAACTCGCACTGCTCTTTATTCGGTTAACTGGAGCTCTGGTATGAATGGCGCAAAATTAATCATCTAATGTTTTTACATGACTCTTTTATTAAATAAAAAAATGATTTTGGATGATGGAAATCTTTATTTTGATCTTTACCAGCGCTCCATTGCTCGTTTAATAAAGTGGTGTCGATTCTATTGAAAATATTTAAATTTTATTTCTTAAGAATTTGGAATTTGGTCCCAATGTTGATGCGTCCATCTGCCTGTCAATGCTCGTCCGTTCCTTCCTTCGTCTCTCTCACAAATATTTCTTATTTGTATATTATTAAGTAAATGCGTTATTTTATGTATGTATGTATGTTACGTACCTACACACATAAAATGCATGTGTGGGAAGCGCCTCAAGATGTCTAGTTTTAATAGGGACGTCCTTTTTGACACGACAATGTTTCAAAATTGGCATATGCGGTGAAAATTAAAAAAAAAATATCTCTCTCTTTCTCTCTCGTTTCTTCATCTAATTAATTAATCATCCAATTTTGTTTTTGAATAGTTTTTTTACTAAACAAAAAACAAAATAATTTTGAGTTACGGAAATCGTTATTTTGACCTTTACGCGCTCCATTCCGTGTATGTTTGTGTACTGCAGCTGTCTGGTTCACGAGTGTGAAATTATAAATCTTCCGATGGGCTGGATAGTTTTGCGCCACCTTGTGTAGGGCTGGAGTTTATGCCCGTTTATATGGGGTTGTAAATGAACACCGCATAAAACGAGATACCAATCGAATAAAAATCATTTGTATGACTGAAAGTATGCATCATAAAACTGGATATGTGACATTCGTTTACTGAGGTGACGTATTTTTTGTAATTTGATAGATTCGAAGCGAATTGTAATACAAATTTTGACAATAGTGTTTTATAGATAATAGAGAGTCATTGTATGCAGCTATATATATGGAGCTACTTATTCTGTTTAGCAAGATTTGAGGAAGAAAGTGATGAAAATACCTATAGAATTCTTAGGAGACGGCTAAGGGTTAAGGGGAGATATACACCTAAAAGCCGGAAAAAAGGTAATTTTTATGAATTTTTTTCAAAGGAAACTATTTAAAATGTATGATTGGGGTTTTATTTATCTAAAAGTACATATATTCAAAAATGTGTTAAATTTGTTTTAGCTTAAAATAATAAGAATCGTAAAGGATAATGTAGAATCCTTGGAAGTCCTTGAAAAAATCAGCCTCCGCGGTACCCAATGGCGTTTCTCCAAAAATCATCAGAAATAAGAAAACCAAAAAGATTATTAAACCAGATACTAAAATCTAGTCTTTGTCGTAGCCGATTTTGAAAATATCGATTTTTAACAAAATGGCGGACGTTTGAACATAAGTATTGATTATTGGGCTAAAAATGAGTTCTTATTTTGCCTATAGAACAAAAACTATGTAACGGAAAAAAAAATCCTATGACATCTACTAGATAATGTTGTATAGAATAACCACAAAAAGCCTCAAGGCAATCGGTTTATTACTTTTCGAGAAATTTTGGGTACCAACTTGAAAAACGTGGTTTTGAGAAAAACACGTTTGAAAATTTGGGAATGAATGAATGCCCATAAAATCAAGTTTCACGTTCTCGGCTGTAACTAGCTTATTTATCGAAATATTACCTTGTCCTTTTCACTAGATATTCTAGAGCCCTCAAACTTTAAGAAAATGCAAAAAAAAAAATCGATTTTTCACGACCTTCTAGGTGTATATCTCCCCTTAAGAGTAATCCGCCTTCCTTGCCGAAAAATGCGTAAGTTTATGCCGAGCAAAAAGTTCCTCATATTACAAATTAAAATTATTATTCAGGTACATTAAAATGCATCGACTCATTATTTACTTATATTTTTCTTTTTACGTTCAGTAATTTTTACAAACGAATGGCGGCTCGCAATAGAATGGCAATTATGCTATATTGAGTATTTTTCCTGTAAGTGTAATACCAAATTACGGTATATATTTGTTTGGGGAAAAAGAAATTTCTGTTTCAAATTCAAAACTTCAAGATGTCTCGGATTGCCCGATTTGGGTCAAATATGCAAAGTTTGATTGTATAATTTGTTGCCATTTTAAAGGTAGCTTCATAATGTCTCTTTCTTAGTAGTCTTGGTCCATATTGGCGAAAAACTCTAGTAATCGATTTTCATAATCTTCTCTTGATACCAAATTCTTATCCCTCAGAAAGTTTTGCAATGGAAGAAAAATGTGGTGATCGCTTGGTGCCAAGTCCGAAGCTTTTGGTGAGCCACTGCAGACGCGTGTAGCCTTGCGTTGTGCTGGTGGAGCACTACATCACTTTTGTTGGCCTATTCTGGCTGTTTCTGGTCAATCGCTAGCTTTAAACGGTCTATGTTGTTGGCAGTAAAGATCTGAATTTAATGTTTGGCCGTGCGGAAGCAACTCATAATGAAGATTCCTTTCAAGTCCCACCAAATACAAAGTAGAGCCTTCGTGGCCATTAGTCCTGGGTTGTCCACCGTTTCCCCTGCTTTGACCACGATCGTTTTTGCACAATATCGTCGTATGTGACCCATTTCTCATCCGTTTGGCTAAGGCTTCGCAGATAGAATTTCTATCCATTATATTTTTTGGTGTTAATTGGTGTTTCACCAAAGCAGCGAGCTTATTTTTGGACCCATCTTTGCGCAACTGGCTTAAAAATGCTTTATGGTCAATCTTTCGCTCCTGGGCGATGCTACGACTACTAACATGCCGGTCAACTTCGATTATTTCTGTGAATTTATCGACATTTTAGCATCAAAAATGCCTGAACTGAAGCGACGAAACTAAAATTGCAAGAATTAGCTGTTAAAATATCGGCACCATAAATATCATTCACAGTTTCAGCGGCCTGGCTTGCAATTTCGCCTTTATCAAAGAAAAAACTGTAAAATGAAACGAATTTTCCCTATGTTGAAATTCATTGTTAACGCCCGCAAAAACTAAATGGAAAACAGCAAAATAATTCTTTATGTCCGAAATGTCACCTTGATAACGAGCATAAAATTTTAAATTTTTTGATTGATACTTTACGAGATATCGATCACCACAGCCATCAACCGAGAAAATAATGGATTTCTGTTTCCCCGTTAACAGATCATGCAATTCGTCTCTGAATGTTTGAAAGAGCCTTATATCTCAGTTTGATGAGATGTTTCTTCTGCTTGCATATATGTTTTCTTCTGAGAGCATCCTAGTCTTGTTTATTGGGCTGCAGTCTAACCGAAGCAGAGTGCCGAAACAGTATTCTGCCAGCTCTGCCTGCTCATTTCAACCTATTCTTACACTCTTCAAATCAATCTTTGGTCAGATGGCATCGAAGTAACAACAGTGAAAGTTGTGTTAATTTTTTCGTAGATCACCAAACAGTCTTAGTTTTTGTCGACCTCTTTCGTAAACAAATCACTAACACAACCCCCCTGAGATATGCAAATCAGCTAATTCCTTCAAAATCGCTGAGAATCTCTGCAATCTGTTGGTCGGTGCACTAGTGTCCCTTTGGAGTGACAATCCGAATAAGAAATCATTTCATTTTTCTCTCTTCGTACTTATTCCACAGAGGTTCGTTTTTACAAGCACATATATCACCAACACAGTCTCACTTTTTCCGACCTCTGTCATAACCTCAGCTACGTCAGCAAATCAGTTGATTCCTTCAATATCGCTGAGAGCCGATTAACGGTCCGATGTTGGCCACACCTTCTGAATTCTTTCTGTTCGCCACTCATCTGTGTAATGTCAACATTGATCACATCTGCAAGTTCATTATAAATCATTTGTGTCAATTTAATCAAAATCAAATACTTGAATGCACTTTTGTATATTTGCTAAAATTATTTTTGAAATAATGAACATCCCTTAGTTGTAAATTGCGTAATACCCCTACACCCGTACACCTAAGGATGTACATACATCAATACCCGTAAATATGAAATGCTTGTGTAACGTTGGCAGTAGCAACAACAATCACTTGTCAATAACTTTTGCTTCAACTGGTGCGTTCCTTACGTCTGCTAACTGCCCACCTTTCATTATTTGAATTCACTGCCTGAATGCTGCCTGCTACTATTCCTAATACTCGCTGAGCGGATGCGGATGATGGGTCCTTGATGCTCGATGTTCAGGGCAAATTGATGATGTCTTGTTTACGTACATTTTTACGAATCGCAATTTATGTTTATGTGGCACCATGTTGCCTTTGTGAAACTGAGAGGCTCCGGTATATTTATTGATTTATGGGCATTGTTGTTATACAAGCCGTTGGGAACTGGGGAGGAGAAGTCCGGTAACATTGCGCTTGTAGTTTCATACAAAACGTCTAATTGCGCAAATTGAAGAAGAGATGCTTGTAGCACACCAGTGCATGAATTAATTTGTAGGTGCAACCAACCTGTGAATGTCTGTGAATGAGTAATACGGGAATTATCTTTTGTTTTGTAAGGCAGAAAATTTCAATATTTCATTGCAGAGAGTGCGTGAATAAATGAATACAAGAAATATGAGAACTTTTTCACAGAAACTGGCGTCTCTAATTTTACTTTGTAACTATTTTTAGATGATCAATATTTTTTGAGTTTACTGAATGATTTATATAAGTTATTTTACGTCACCTTTCCCAGACGCTTTAAACTTTTAAATTGTTTCGAAGTCATTGCAGTAGATATATTCGCAATCGCTCTTGAAGAGTTTGTTTAGTGGCGCTCTCGGGGGTACTGCACTTAGCAAAGGTTCAATGGGGGCTATTAATTTCGTCAATTAGTGAAATTTATCAGCATGAACTTGTTTAAGCAGCTTTTAATTGATCTCAAGTTGGCCTCGATTTTATGCCCCCTTTTGTCATGCCCACAGTTCAAGCAGGCAATTGTAATGGGAAAAACTACTTACATTTTTCAGGCGAAGGTTCACGCCCTAGAGCTATGTGCCAGAGAATTTCTTCGTAGAGAATTTCCTCTGACAGTTAAGCAGCTCTAAAATTGCTCGATAGCTTCTCATTCCAATCAAGGTTGGTCTGGGAATGTTCTAAAATTCTCGATACTTTAGCATCAAGAAGCTTTGTTACCCTGATGTGAGTACTGGGACATGAGCGCTAGGAGGGGAATGAAATTGCGGACACTTCAGCGAAAAAGGGTGCAAACACACTCTTCATAGGTCCTGAACATTTCTGCGGAATAATTAAGAATACGAGTTCTTTATCCAGAAGGTAAAAGGTAGAGACAATCCAAAACCTCAGCAGAAAATACATAAAACTTTACACTGCACTAGTAACAGGACATTGTAAACTCAATTACCTCAAGAAAGAAATTGGTGTGGCAGAAAACGAACGCGCAAGAAACAACAAAACAGTAGCAGTGCCTAAATTACCTGGGAAGCGGGCTTATAGATTCAAACCTCTTGGAAGAAATTAAGTCTACAGCAGTTTTAGGATTTATTAATAGGTTAAACAGCCAATGTGCTTTGGCTTTCAACTAATAAAAACTATAGTAATAGTTTACGGTGGTTACAACCCTCTATAAGGATATAGGCCCATTGTAATATCACTCTGATAAGCGATGAAATATTGTGGATGGTTGCGTACTCTAAGGCCGCTATACATCCAATGAAGAAAGAATTTAGACAACGGTGGTTAGAGTGGAACAGAGGCAGAGAAAGTGTTCAATACTCTGAACTTTCTTCTCCTTTCTGCAGGTGCGATAGAGTAGTCATTTGAGGGACGCTTTCCACTGCTTTCGCAGTGCCCGGTGCTGATACCAACCATTGAACTAATGGAAGGCCAGCCTAAATTGATCAGGAACCTAATTCTGTGTTCATTCCATTTAAGGTTGATATTATTAATTGTTTTTCTTATTTCAATAATTTATATTGAAATCAGTGTTCAGAGAACTGTTCAATAAAATCTACAGCTTCAGTGCTCACTTCTGACAAGTTAACTTTAAGGTTTGGCTTGGCACCCGTTCGCACATAGGAACAGTGATGCCACTTAGACCACGAAATGGGCCCATCGTGAGCAACTTTACGGTAAATTTTTAAAGATTTTAAATGCTGTTATTAAACCATTTTCAAAGTGATTGCCAACTGAATGTTCGTATGTATCAGAAAACTGGTTAATATTTATATATAATTTTTGCTACCAATGCAGTCTGGCATGCATTTATGTGATATATAGGGGGTGGGAGCCAAGCTTGATTCCCCAGTGCTTTCTAATACTTATCGCCACTCGACACTTAATGGCATACCTCCGATTGCATTTCTGCCCTAAAAAAGATTTTAATAAAACTTTGTGCCATTAGGAGGCGTCATAAAAGTGTAAGTCCCTCCATTTATTGGACACCACCAAGGCGCAGAGCACAAATCGGCTGAAAAGATTAACCTAAACATTTTATCATAATAATTATTATATTTTGGTAAATCTGCCACCCACAGGCGTTTTCCCTCAGTAATAAGTAACTCAAGTAGACGAAGATAATAACGGCTAATGTATTGACATGCGACTTTGTGTTTTTTTTTTTATTTTCCGTAGATCTGCTTTTATTACACAGCAGAAAAGTATAAAAATAAAATTGAATAACCACGTGGCAGCAGCAAAAGCAACATCAAACCACAGCGGCAATTGTTGCTGTCCTTGCCTAGCGCCCAGAAGTTAATAAACGTTTGCACGCCTCTAGTTTTGGGAGATGTCATAAAAGGCAAGCGAGAAAACAAACAGCAATAAAACTGAAGTCTTGGGCCGTAAACAGATTCCTCTATTCAATTTAACCGTAGCGGAGCTCAGTGCAAATGGACTTTGAAAGTTGCTGCCCTTTCCGCATCTATTCGTATTTGGCATTTATTTATTTTATTTTCCTAGCTGTGTAATACGCGTCAACAACGAAAGCTTCGAGAAAGATACGAAAGCAATTTTATGTCACTTTTACCATATTTGGAGTTGCCAAAATATTGTCTACTTCCTAGAACTTTTTTACGTGTAAATCCTAGTTATTGACAGCCGCAGACACCGGATGCTATAACAATACATACACATATCCACATTCGCTGAGCAATGAAAGGTTCAATTGATTAAAGGATCAATCAGGATTTTAATGCTTCAAGGAAATCATTTTGTAATTTTCTGCCGTCTTGATGCATGCAACTCGTAACTATTTTCTTCTAAATTTTGCGCATTGAGCGCATAAGTAATAAATATGAGTACATTTACAAAAGAAAATCTCTGCCGATAAACTGCGTTTTGTGGTCCCTGTGAGTTGTGTTTCAATTGCCTTCTTAAGCTCCCATTCGCCGCTCCTCGCCTTTGTCTTTTGCCGTCTATGGGTGTGGGCTGCATTCTACAGAGTTTCTTGGTTTGCGTCAAGGATTTGCGAATGATTAATTTGTGAAATTTGAGTGAGTTCTCGGCCGTTATTCACCCCGTTGCCCCTTGTATTTTATGCTGGCGTATTTATGAAATTTCTGCGGCTGTTGTCTATTAGTCGATTCAGCATTCCACAGATTTGTTCACAGAGATTGATGAATTTACTGATATGCTGTTATCCTCGATGTGGAAAATATCTATTTCAGAGATGCAAACTGTGTAATATATCAAATTTATGTGGGCTTCCAGGCAGAATGTACAGTGGCGAGCATAACTGATTGCAATATGCTTGTTATTAATATTCGAGTTAGATTTTTTTGTTACTTTTTGTTTTGTTTTGTAAATAAAGCTCATTCCCTAATCAAAACCACATAGATACAATTTTTGAACTTTTTACAAAATTTATAAAAATTTAGCAAATTTAAATGAAAAATTTTGCACTTTATAATCTGAAATATTCAGAAAACGTTCGGGTAGGTATCTAGTAACATGGCTCACGGAATTTTGGTAGAATGAACGAATGCTTTAAGTGGCTAAAAAATATCTTGAATTTTTAATAATGTTTTTTCGGCGGCTTTTCATTCCATACAAAAATTAACTTTTTGTGGAAGAAAATTTGCAAATAAATGCGAGAAATGGAAAAAAAATCAGCTACATTTTTTTTTTAAATTGCAGTTGTTATAAGAAAAAACCGCAAGAGCAGTCAATAAAAACATTTTTTATACCTGGAGTTTAATAAAAATAGCAATAACAATAATAATTAGCGCATACTCCCTTTGTTGGGTGTTTGATCGAGCTGCTCCTCCAATTAATGGGGTGCGTCTTAATATTATAACGGCTAATTCGTGAGCACTTTTTTCATGGCAGAAATACACTCCGAGGCTTGTCATTGCCTGATATTAAGGGGGGAAACCGGTTTAGGAGGCCAAAATTTTGGTGTTTTTCGAGAATTTTTTTAACAAAGAAGGAATAATCAGAAATTGTTTAAGTTTAGAGGATGTTTTATATATATTTTTAGGTACACTTTTGAATTTTTTTGAAGCTATTTCCGCGGGAGATAGTGGCGTTAGAGCGTGCTGTCCATGGACGATCGCCATCCGAGTGTCTTGCTGGTGGTAATTCCTGAAGTTGCAATTTTTCTCTGAAATCAACAGCAATTTTTTTTATATTAACAACATATTTCCTAAGAATATGAACCTAATTGTGGTAAAAAAATATTGAAAATTGCATGCTTTTAAGGCGCTTGAACACAAAGTAGTTTTTTATACCCCATTTTTTCATCTATTTTGCTTAAAAACCCGGAAATAATGTGAATTTCGCTTTAAAATGTTTGCCACATATTCTTGAGTAGTTATACTAACGATTTATGCAATAAAAAAATCGATTTTTGGATCGATGTAAACCGGTTTCCCCCCTTAAAAAAAATTCTATTAGAAACAAAAAACTTCGGGATTTCATGCCGTGGCTTCGCACCCGGGCACTACAGAACTATAATCACGCACCAAACCATTCGGCAACGGCGGCCATGTAACTCGCACTTTACTATACCAAAATTCAATGCGCTATAAACCTGCATATTCGAGATTTTTCGAAAAATTATAATTTAAAATTTAAAACTAAAATGCAAATTTGTTGAACTTTTTTAAATTTTGCATGAAATATGAATGTTTGATTAATATGGTTTTGGCTAAAGAATAAACAGAAATAATAGAAAAATTTTAGATCGAAAAACATTTAAATATAAAAAATACTCAGTTATGAAAACATAGGTGCGTATACATTTTTCCCCCATAAGCCTTTGAGAATATAATTTTTAAGATATTAAAGCATCTCTTAAACGAAAATCGCATTTTAGCCATTGGACCAATATGATCAGTGGCAATATAAAGACTTTTCTGAGTTTCCACTACTGCTTGATGCAAATCTCCAAATCGGAATATTTGCTGATTTTCTCTGTGTACGTTTTATGAATATTTTTGTTCAATGGGACACCAATGTCTATGAGAAACGCAGTGTTGTCATTTTTATTTACCACAAATATGTCAGGTCTATTATGAGTTCTTATGGTATTCGTAAGGATTGTTTTGTCATAATAGAGAAGCATGCTATTATCTTCATGCACTGGTTCTGGAACATATCTATAATAGGGTGTCTTCTCACGGTGAAAATCGGACATTTGAGCAAGTCGTAGGTGTATAATTTTTGCAACATCGTTGTGCCGTTTAAGGTAGAAAAAGTTTGTTAATGCGTACACCCAGCTAAAACATGGTTTAGAGTTTCGGCGTGGTCGCCACATCTACGACATATGTCTTCAGGAGCATTGGACTCTTTGATGACATACTTTACATAATTTCGCGTGTATACTACTCCATCTTGCATAGCAAATATAGCACTTTCTGTTTCCCCGAAAATTCCTTTATTGATTAGCCATAAGTGCGACAGTTTCGCGTCGGCATGCGGGCTTTACAATTCTTTGTAATATTTATATTATATTATTTTGTTCTATTTATATTATTTTATTTTGTTCTATTTATATTATTTTATTTTAATTGTTCTAGTTATGTATGAATACAGTGAGTCAGAAAATTAGTGATCATCCTAATTAAGTGGGTGGCAAGCAGGAATGCAGAAGACTCATACTGAATACGCATCCATTTCTTTATATTATCTTTAGCTATTAAACTCTGTATTTGTGTTGGTTAATTACAATAGCTAATTAAAATATAGCTCTTAGCTGTGTTCTGTGCTTACTACAAAAATAAAGGAACTCAATTAAGTATTCCCATCAATGATATTTAACCTAATAAATTTTATATTTTTTTTATGAAATCCTTTAGAAGACATGTAATTGTATACACATGTGGATGCATGTGTACGTATGACAACTGAAATCAACAACCTTCATCCTTTTCTGTCTACATTTGTACATGTAAACATATTTGCTTTCTTACAGCCGGAGAACGAAGAATTTTTGTGAAGTGCTGCTTAGCAAGTTCAACGCCACATTACGAAATTGGGTGATACTAAACAAATTGTCAGCGTTACTAAATACAAAAGAAAATAATTAGCACATAGGATTAGGGAAACTGCTTTAATCCATTCTCCTACTCAATGAATACTACTGATACTACCTCCTACCCCAATTCGGTAGCGAAACGCAATGTTTAGTTTCCTCACCTCACACCAAGTTTGTGTCATACCACTACAGCCAGTTCGGTGATGTCTTTAGTGCAAGGGCGCTTTTCATCGTAAAGTTGAAGTCACAGTTTGTGCGTAAATTAAAAATTTACATATCTTAATTAGTATCGCTTTTGCAGCGGCAACGCGAAAGAAAAGTACACTACATATCAAACAACACTCAGCTTTTGCTTTATGCTTCAGTTACCTCCGTCGTAACACCGCTGAACGTTTTCGTCTCAGGGGAACCATGTCTTTTGAAACTTTAAATGGCTTTATTGAACTGTATTTTGAAGAGTCCCAAGTATTTGACAACTCACGACAGCAGAATTTTTCTGTTGCCGTAGACGTGACCGCTAAAATCTGCGGCGTAAAACCAAATCAACTGGCTGTTCTCTCTCAAAGCAGAGTTCAACTATAATGCTTTAGAATGTTTAGATCTGTGAATAGTTACAGTCATTAGTTAAAACTCCTCCTAGTACTCGTAAAAACCAAACTTCAATTTAAAAGCAGGTTTTATATTTTAGTCAATAATAGATTTTATCCGTAAGAAATGCAAAAAATGGATAAGCCCTAGGAAGCCAGTAGTTAAGTGTGATTGTGCATACCTACCGGATTCGGGTCCGAAGTCCATTGTGGATATGAAACATCAGAAATGTTTTCTTTGTTTTTATGCTTATCGGTGGCGTTTATCAATATTAAGTATTTCTATAATCAGTTCCACAGGAATCATGAATTGGATCTGCGATTATGTAGATTTACATAAAGAGCGATGGTCCGGTCTGCAGAACGCTGCAGAACTGCAAAGTGTTTTATGAGAAGTCCGAACAGAAAACTGTCAAACTTTCTACTAAAACTTGGAAGGAAAGACGTTCGATTGATGGTCGGTATCATTACAGGACACAACGCATGGGGTCAGCATATGACCACCATTGGAATCATTGAGGACCCAATGTGAGAATGAGTAATATTCGTTCTCTAAAACTGGAGGGTATTTACAGAATTTCCAAAGAATCTGGAAAATTCTCACAGGTTTAATTATCTCTATCTCTGTCTCTCTTATTTCCTATCTCTTTCTCTGATACTTTTCTCCTTCCCTCCTTGACTATCTACCCTCTTTCCAGAGCGTTATATTCAATGGGCTTTTTAGCCTGCGTGTTTTAGGAGCCACCAAATCTGCTGGTGCTCCTTGGCTCGAACTTTTCAAATTTCAAGAATTTCTATTAATATTTACTTGTTGCTCCATGGAAACAGTATTATGAGAATCTTCCAGATACAGCTCAAAAAGCTCGCTTCGCTTCTTGTCTGTTTTTGTTTTTCTGACCGCGATTACTTTATCCAAAATCGCAAACCCTTGGGTGTTTTTTTGTTTGAAAAATTCAATGTTCTGGCAATACTGGTTGCAGCTTTCGCTTTTAAGCCTTAGTTCTGATTAAAGTCACAAAAGTTACATAATTTTAATTTCAAATGTGCTTCCAAAATATTTCAATCTACGGTTACATAAAATTTTGCTTACTGGCTTGTTGCGTTGTAGGCACACACGCACACAATACCCAGTGGTAAACAAGATTAATGACATTTGCGTGTTGATTCCTGCCTCCGGCATAATTTGCAAGGATGATGGGGCAGCTAGGAAATCTGGTACCATACAATTTTCTGTGGTTGAATGTGTAAACACATACATATCTATTTACATATTTATTGTAATCAAGTAATATTTTCACACTAGTGGAATAATGCCAGTCGAATCGATATATTTGATAGCATTTTTCTTCGTTTAATCTCATTGGACAAAAGGGTAAAACTTTTATTTCATGATATTTACTTAGATCAAACGAAAATAAAAATATATTTAACTTGTATTGAAAAGTAACTTCGGTTTTTCCGTCGCTGGGGACAACCAGTCATTATTCAGACGGCAACGAATTAATATAAGCAATAGCTCATGTGCTTCGAGTTTTTCGTTAATATCCAAAATCTACCTTGAGTAAAAGTAAAATGTAAGTAGAGAAAGAGAGAGAGAGTGAGAAAAGAGAGATAGAGAGAAAGAGAGAGAGAGAGAGAATAAAAAGAATCGCAGAAACTTTCATTGTCTGTAGGTTTACCATTTTTGGCTAGATTGATGGGAACACCAAATCATAATTTCGCTAGTTTTTATTCTCATAAAAGCCATCTTCCATTCTCGGCCAGCATAGACCTGTAGGCTACTCCATTTGTAAAACAACGTCAAGAAACTTATCACAAATTAGAAGAGAAGCTCGAATGATAAGAACTAAACCAGGCTCATATGGTTTCTGTGTGTTCATATGTACATGTAAGTGTACATACATAGATATTAACCATATGTAAGTACATACGTACATTTGCACACAAATACGCATGTTTGAGATATTTCATTGAAAGTCTGTTTTCCACTTCCAGGCGGCGTAAAGGCAAAGCGAGATAAAGAATTAAGAATTAAGATAAAATATTACATAAAAAACAGATCTTCGGCGAATTGTTGGAAGAGTAAATCAACAAAATAGTTTAAGAAATTGCTTGTAAAAAATGCAAATATTCAGAAATTAAGACAACTAACACCAAACGCCAATAGCTCATAGAATCTAGGCAAATAAATGATGGCCTTTTCCGCATCATAATGCAGAGGTAGTTTTTGCAATTATACTTAGTTTAGTCATACCCCTATTATGTGGTTTTGAAAATAACGCAAATAGCATCTATTGTCTTGTCTTTTCTGACAAGAAAATTTTTCAAATAGAGCAATTCGTCAACTCCCAAAACGATAGGGTTTATTTGGCCGACCGTTCATACTAGAGTTTGAGTCATCAATTGGCCTCCAGGAGCAGTAACCCCTCACAAGTAATGGGTTGGGCCGCTGTAACCGCAGATGAGCGCTCTCCAATCGTTTTCATCGAGCCTGGCGTGAAGGTAATTACGAAATATTATCGGGAAAGTATTCTGTAGGTTGCTTTGAAGCCGTGGGCAGACAAACGTTTCAGTGATAGACTATGGATGTTTCAACAGGACTCGGCACCGTCTCACAAAGCTCGAGTGAACCAAGAATGGCTGAAAAACAACGTTCCGAACTTCATAACGTCCACGCAATGGCTCTCAAATTCACCAGACGCGAATCCAATGGATTATTCTCTTTGGGCCATTTTGGAGTGCAAAGTCCGAACTAAAAGATTCACCAGTGTCAAGGCGCTGAAAAAAGCCATTCTTCGCGA
Organism: Anastrepha fraterculus; assembly: GCA_037575425.1. Taxonomy (NCBI): domain Eukaryota; kingdom Metazoa; phylum Arthropoda; class Insecta; order Diptera; family Tephritidae; genus Anastrepha; species Anastrepha fraterculus. The sequence continues at coordinate 34,998 of JAYXIM010034530.1, read as the reverse complement.
GTGGGTCAAAATACCTGCAAGTCACATTCGGGCAGCTTGCGATTCGTTTCTGGACCGTCTCAAGGCCATAGTCAAGGCAAAAGATGGTCATATCGAGCAAAAGTAAATTTACTCTTAATTTTGTATTATTTTCACACATTTTTTACTTTGAATTGAATAAAAGTAATTTTCCAAACTAAATTCCTTTTTAATTGGTTGTACTTTGAGTGCCGGACCCTGTATGTCAGGTACTAGCGCATCTATCGGGTTTTATTAAAATTTTGTTTTGTTGTTTTTTTTATTTTTATTGTAACAAAGTCTGTTATTAGCGACTGTTTTTTGCTTTTCGAGTTGCTTATAAACGCTGGCGCAAAATTAATCACAAAATAAAGATTTCCGTCACTCTAAACTATTCTTTTTTTGATTCAGTAAAAAACAAAATTGGACGAATAATTTTGCGTCAGCTTTTTCAAGTTATCCAATTGACCGGCACCTAAAGACAACGCTGAAGTTGTAATTAAAACTTTAATTTAAAAATATTCTGTCTTGGTTAGTTCTAAAATGTACTTTTGCATCGTTTTTGAAGGAATGCATCCTTGGTTATTCTTACTCGAAAATTGTTTACTTAATAAGGCAATCTTTTAGGAATTATTTTATGTTCAGAAAAGCATTTTTTGTTTTTAAATTCGTGCAAGAACGAAAATTTTATGGAAGAAAATTTATTAGTGAAATGTGTTAGTTCAAAATCAAATAAAAAAATACTATCTTGGGACATCGCTAAATTTCGCTGGCATTTCTTAAACTTTACCCCAGTTAACATTTACGCGGAGGGACTGGCGGACAGATACACATAGTTAAGTCGATAAAGCTAGTAACTCTAGTCATTCTGAACATTTTGCTATACATACCCGTGCTTGTATGTATGTTTGTATGTATATGTCAAATCTATCTGTTACAAACAATCACTCGTGCACTAGTGGGGCCAGGCATAAAAATTGCTTTCAAATTTTGACAACGCAAAACTTGCTCAACTCAACAACGGAAAATTCAATTGAATGCGCTGATAAATTTTCATACTGAAAACTGCTGCGGGCCCTTTTTGAACAATAGGCTAACCCTTGTTGTTGTGTTAATGGGGAGTAACTGGATATCAATGTATAAAGCACATAAGTATGTATGTAAGTATGCATGCATGCAAACGATTATTATTTACAAATGTAACTCGCTGGGTGGCCTTCATCTCATCATCCTTGTATTGCTCCACTCGTCTGAAAGCCTCACTCTCCGCCCGCCGCAGTTGCACGTCGGTAAACCATTTTAGGCATGATTGCGGTTTGGCAAACGAAAGGATCCTTGCGAAGGCCCAAAAGCCACCGCCAACGCCAAACAAATAACATCACGTTTGTTCAAATTTATTATTTGTCTGCAAAAATTATGAATCAGCAACATTGTTTAGCGATTGGCCATTCTCACTCCGATACCGACAGGATGTACAGTAACACTCTCGTGCGTATGTATACGGAGGTTTCTGTGTGTTCATATGCGAGGAATGTAAGCATTGCCGGCCCCCTTACCTTTTCCTTCTATCCCTGTGCTATTGAATAGCAACTGAATTCGACGCCAACTAATTTACAAAGTTGCCTGCATAGCGATAATTCACGAACTGCTGTATTTTTTTGTTGTTATTGATAAATCTGATATTTTTGATATGCCTACGCTACGTTTAAAAACTATGGCACTGGGACTTATTGACAAGTTTTGACAATTTATTTGCTTTTTATTTAATAATTTTTAATTTAATTTAAATTTAATAATTTTTGTGTCGAAATATAGTTCGTTTTCTTAGAAATCCAAAGAAATATCCATATTTCAAAATTTGTGCAAATCTCAGAAAAAGTTTGCAATTTTCAAACAAATTTCACATTTTTTATTCAGACTTTGTAGAAAAATGCCTAGTATGCAATTTTATAGCCCATTGAATTTTTTTAAAACAAATTCCTAGTTGTAAGTGTCTCAAAATCGTGCTGATTTTTGACAATTTTTTTTACTAAACTATCCCTTTTTTGCACAAGCCCATTCTTTCCATTTAACGAATGTTCGAATGCATTGTAGATGGAAGAAAACACCCAACACCGTCGTCATATTTTTCAAGCATATCCCTATTGTAATAAAGTTGATACCAAACCTCTGAAACAAATGTAAGAAAAAATTACTAGTTTAAAATAATAAAAAATGTTTCATAACAAAATTGAGAGCTAAGACTTTTTCAAAGGTTTGAGCATTTCATTTCAAGTGTTTATTCGTTTGTTATTCTTTAAATTAGCCATTACATGTAACACCTTGATCAAAAAGTTCGCGGAACAACCGCCAATTGACGCTCTAAGTCAACTGATTTGAGTTCTCTTTTGTTTTTGTTAGGTTCCCATATCTGTGATTAACATTCCCACTAAATTTTATCGCCATTGTTTGACATTTGTAGAAGTTACGTCGTCTTGAGTAAATCTACCTTTGCGCGTGTTTTAGATTTTTTCAAATTCTAAAAATGGGTTTGGATTTGCAACAATGAATTGGTATTAAATTTTGCGTTAAGAATTCATTCAAAGTTGCGAAGACCTCAGAAATGTTGTAACACGGAACTGCTAAGAAAAGGAAAGATAATCTAATAAAAAAAGCCGCTTATGGGTGGCATGCATGCTTCAGAAGAAATCGTGAGCCCATCGAGAATGACGATCGTAGAGTCAGGCCGTCGACATCGAAAACTGATGAAAAGATCAATAAAGCAAAGAAAAAGTTGATCAGCAACCGCAAATTAACCATCGAAGAGTTCGAAGAGAACTTGAACATTGCTTATGGATCCACTCAGGGCATCCTCGTTAATGATTTGGGCTTGCGCCGTGTTGCAAAGTTGGTCCCAAAGGACCTAAATTTCATGTGAAAATGCAAAACAGGGACCGCGTTGATATCGAATATCGCCTAAGACATGATTTCCAAGGCTGAATCTGACAGAACATTCATCCAACGCATCATTAGTGGAGACGCGTCGTGACATTATGAGTACGCCACCCAATCTAGACATCAGGCAAGTGAGTGGAGGGTTCGATTGAACCAAGACCAACCACATCGTTTTCAGTCACAAAAGGTTTTTATGGATTACAACGGCAATGTAGACCAAGAATTTTTGTCAGAAGGCCAGACAGTTAATAGAGACTAATATTTGGGCGTTATAAGTCGTTTACGTGAATCGATTCGCCAAAAAAGGAAGGATTTGTGGGAAAAGAACTTGCGGATTTTGCGCCATAATAACGCAAAGTCGCACAGTGCCATCACTATCCGTGAATTTTTGATTAAGAATAAGAAGAATATCATCTAATAGCCATCGATTTTAACTGATTTGGATACCTGCGATTTTTTTCTGTTTGATCGAGTCGAAAAGGCACTATGGGGAACGCATTTTAACAGCCGAAGAAAAGTAATGGAACCAAAAGATCGAAAACTTCTCAGGGTACCGAAAATACAGTTCCAGAAATGTTTCGAGATCTGGATCAAATGCTGGAATAAGTGACTTGCAGTTAATGGGTAGCACTTTGAAGCCGATAATTTGAGTTTGAATGTTTTGAAAGTTCAGAATGTATTTCGAGGTCTGTTTGTTCAGGTGTTTTGATTGAACGATTGATTGTATGAATATTTAAGTGTGTGCCATCAGTTGATTCTTGATGAGACCTAGCAAAGATAAGCCAATGCAAATGCGGTTCAATGGTCATATTAATGTTAATTTTATAATTTTGTCATACAAAATCTTTAGGTACCTCCATTTGTTGAAGAAAATCAAGGCGCACAAAAAAAATAGTGGGATGATTGCTATTATAATTTTTTTTTATTATATACTTGATAAAACAAATACTCATACAAGATATAGTCCTTCCCACTTCCGCTTCCAGTGTAGTGCTATGTTGCACTGTAGTATTGACGGTGCTGAGCTTATCAAATATTTGACGAAATAATGCGAATCTGTTTCAAAATTTCCGGGCTGATAAAATCTAAAGTTCTTCAATTTCAATACGAGGCCTTGCTATTTTAAATTAAAGAAATATGATAAATTTAAATTGGATTGGTGAAACTGGACATATGACTTTTCCAAATTTTTAATTAAGTTTTTCTCATTTCCAGTATTTTCAGTTAATTTAAGATTTATGTAAAATGTTTACTTAAACATGCAGACAATAAAAACTTTGAAAATTTTTGCTTGCATGTCAACGGCGGCAGCTTGGCGGAGAGCGCTGGTCTCATCCCTGGAGATGCTGTGCTAAAAATCAACGATGTGGATGTTTATAATTTGCGCCACAAAGAAGCTCAGGACGTTGTTGTGCGCTCCGGAAACAACTTCGTTTTGACTGTCCAAAGGTGAGAGCATTACATGCATAAGGTTTAAAAGGTAATACTTCAATCGCATGAACATATTTTACAGGGGAGGCTCAACTTGGCGCCCACACATTGCGCCAACAGGCAATCTACCTCAGCCGCAGCAGAATTCCCCGTATTTGCAAACAGTGACGAAAACTACTCTAGCTCACAAACAGCAGGAAGGACAACATATTGGCTGTGGATACAACAACGCTGCCCGTCCATTCGTAAGTTCCGAATTGTCGCAGACGAGCGTGCATACATATTTCATAATTTGCTTATGTCATCACTAATACGGCTACTTTCACTCCTGACATTTATGGCCGGCATATGTGAGTGTATGTGGGTTGGAATGTTTGTAGAGCCAGCAAGAGATCTCTTGGGGATTTGCACCGCAAAGGGTTTGTTTTGTATGATGTGACAGTAAATCTTCATATTGCCAACGTCATTGTGTGGAACTTAATTGATTTATGCAGAAGAGGTTGTATGTGTGCAGTAGATGTATGTGTAGGTGTGTGCTTACAAGTGTACGTGTTAAGTAGATAAGTTAATGTCCGAGCTACTTACGCATATGCACCCAAACAAGCAGCAAATCCACAGTCATCACCAGCGTCATCATTATCAACATAAATTCCCAGAGTCCCAGTACTGTACATAAATGGACCATGAATGGACTTAAAAAAACATTTTTAAATTTATTTCAAACAATACAGATTTTTCAATCTTAGTTTGCACACATCTTTGCATGCACATGAAGGGGTCTATAGATAGGTGAACAGTGCAATAGCTATTTTAGAGGAATTTTATTTTTCTTGCTAGAAAGATTTAAAACTCGGTGTATGAAAATGACCGATAAATGGGAGTTAGCACATACCCTATGGTCAAAAAGTACCAGGAATGTTTAATTGACTGTTTTCTTCGATTGCCAAGGCGTAATGCACATTGAGTACCTTCCATCGGATCAGACAGTCAATAAAGAATATTATTTATCCGTTTTAAAGCGTTTGAGCGATGATGTACGTCACAAACGGCCGGCAATGTGGCAAACAATTCTTGGATTTTGCATGATGTTAATGCGCCATCGCACCGAGCCGAAATTGTGCTGGATTATTTGACCAAACACCAAATAATTACGAACGTGCAAGCACCGTATTCACCTGATATGGCCCCGTGCGACTTCTTTTTGTTTCCCAAGTTGAAATTATCACTTCGTGGAAGGAGATTTCAGTCGATAGAGGAGATCAAAGAAAATGCGATGAAGGAGCTGAAGGCCATCCCTTCGTCGGCCTACCAGGGATGCATGGAGGACTGGGTTAAACGTTGGCACATGTGTGTTGCTTCATACGGGCCATATTTTGTAGGAGATAAAATAAATTTTGCTGAAATTTAGTTCTGTTTTGTTTTATTTAAACATTTCCGGTACTTTCGGATCATAGGGTAAATCTAATTTGAATCTTCGGGATTGACACAGAAAAACAAAATATAGACTACTTAGCCTTCATCAATGCTCAACGTCCTAACCAACCACATAATAGACAAATATGAATAAAAAATGTAAATAATTTTATGAAGGCCTTGGAAATTCATGAGTTACGCATATATTAAACATTCCCCGGGGTGCTACTTTTACAACGGTACTAGTTTTACCATTTTATATGGGACATGTAGAGTATAAGGCAATATCTTTGAGTGGTAAGACCACGCGGAAATTTTTAAAAAGTAGATTTTTTTTTGCTTGATTTAAAATTAAATCATTAATTTAAAGTTTAAATAATTAATTTTAAATTCAGGATATCTTGAGCTTTTTTCGATAAAATCATCAATAATAAATAGAGAGGCTATGATTATTTCAAGACAAGTGAAGCAGAGTGCAGAGGCTCTTTATCTTCTTCTGCGTTTTTCTTGAAGCCTCGTTTTTCGAAACTACTTCAACTGATTGTATGATAAATACTTCTTACATAGAGTAACGTATAATGTATTTTTAAATCAGTAATATTGGTTAGTTGAAGTGGTGATTCATCCAGAGTCCAACTAGCGCTTCCTCACCACTTTGTTGCCATATCCTCGTTATCAACTTGTTTAACGGTTATTTAAAACATTATTATATCCAAGCTGTGCCGTTTAAGAACTTTCTTATTTTATTGACGTCTTAGACGGCAAGTTTTTCGAGACTCTCGAATTGCGGTTTCCCAGGGTTGATATTCTCTCATTCCATAAGGGAGGGCTTTCAAAGAGGAAATGGGAAATTGTTCCCTTTTTCTCTGGTTGTTTACTACTGCGGTAGTGTATGTTGATGGAGTTTCTTGGAGGTTGTAGGTGGGCGTTCTGTTAATTTTGTGATTTTACAATAATTAAAAAAATGTTTAACTAGCTTTTGCAGCGGAAAAAAAACAAAAGTTTAAAATGCTCCAATTCGCGTTAAAAATCAGTGCAGGTATCCAAACCAGGTAAATTCGATGGCTGTTTGATGATATTCGTCTCGTTCTTGGCCAAAAATTCACAGATAGTGATGGCACTGTGCGACTTTGCATTATTATGACGCAAAATCCGCGAGTTGTTTTCCACAAATCCTTCCTTTTTTGACGAATTGATTCACGTAAAAGTCTCATAACGCCCAAATAATAGTCTCCATTAACTGTCTGCCCTTCTGACTAATGTTCATGGTGTACAATATCGTTTTAATCCATAAAAATCGTGAGCAACACTTTCGTTTTTGACTGAAAACGATGTGGCTTCTTTGGTCTTGGTTCATTCGGAGCTCTGCACTCACTCGCCTGATGTCTGGATCGACAGTCGTACTGATAAATACACGTCTCCAGTTTCCAGTAATGTTGCGTTGGATGAATGTTGTGTCAGATGCAGTCTTGGAAATTATGTTTTTGGCGATTGAGTATCAACGCATTCGCTTTTTTGCATGAAATTCAGGCTCTTTGCGTCCAACTATGCAGCAACGCGGCGTAAACCCAAATCATTAACGACAATTTCCTGAATGGATCCATAAGCTATGTTCAAGTTCTCTGTCAGCTCGAGTTGTTCAAATTTGTGAAATTTCGAATGTGAATCATCTGATTTGTAGTTATTTCGTTCTCAATTACTACAAAAATTATTGTCTTCTTTGATTTTTAACGCAAATTTAACGAAAATAAAAGGAAGGAAGTTATGAAGGAAAATTTTCCACAAGACTTGCAAAATGTTTGTTCTTACCTCACATTATGTATTAATTGCAAGAATCAATACCATACCAGATAAAAATGCAATGATAATAAATGCAAAGAACAGAAGAAGGCGAAGAACTAGACGTTGACTTTACTTGATAAGCCTAATTTTCTCAGGCTGGCGAGCCTTTTTCAACTTAGCTGGATTCCGTGGCAAACGAGAAGATGACAAAGATGGTCCGCGCGACTACCATTCGGAAGTGCATAAATTCGAATCTCCGTGCATGAAATATCAAAAATGATAGAAAAAGTATTTTCTAATAGTGGTTGCCCCTCGGCAATGGCCAATGGCAAACCTCCAAGTGCATTTCGGCCATGAAAAAGCTCCTCATAAAAAAATTTGCCGTTCGGAGTCGGCTTGAAACTGTAGTTCCCTTCGTTTATGTAACAACGTCAAAACGCACGCTACAAATAGGAAGAGGAGCTCGGCCAAACACCCAAAGAGGGTGTAAGCACCCATTATGTATGTATGAATGTGTAAACAGGGTAATTCGCGCTGGTAGTCGAGAAAGTAAACAACATCAATGGAGTTATGTGTGGGAACTTACTTCTAGGCTTTAATTTACTGGAAACTCTCTTCTGCACTTTCTTAAAATAATATTTTTTTAATGTGCTTGTGCATGCAGTGGGCAAATTTATATAATAGCGATGCTTAATGCACGTAAAATTCGCCATAATGCGGCTGGTAATTCCCTTGCACACAATTTACTAAATTGAATTAAATTTCAACGTGTCCTGTCGTTCGTTCGCGCTCCTGCTGAAATACCATTCGTGAGCAACCTTAAGAAACTATCTTTAAAATATACAAACATTCATTCACGAATTCCTTGGAACTCACCAACACAATGCTTTTTTTATCAATTCCGCTTTCACCCCCTCTTACACTCTTCCATCTCCTTATTTCCTTTTGTTTCATTATCACTGATATTTCGGTCTTCACCGTTAAATTCTCAAATACGTTTCTTCTATCCACATTCAGGCCAATGGCGGCGATGGCAGCGTCAAGAGTATCGTCAATAAACAATACAACACCCCGGTCGGCATTTATAGCGATGAATCTATAGCGGAAACCCTTTCAGCTCAGGCTGAAGTTCTGGCAGGCGGCGTTCTTGGGTAAGTGCAAATGGGTGGAGTGTTTGTAAAAAAACACAGATAAATATGTCTATGTGTGCACGTGATTTTGGGGTGGTAGCAAGAACAACACAAAGGCATTGTGTTATGCAGCAACGGCGAAGCAGCGAAGGCAGAAAAAATTAGTGACGGTAACAGAGACACAAAAGTAAAAGTTGAGTGAAAGTGAGTCGAATTCATGGTGCGCCCCTTATCGGATTCTTCAAATTATTTTGGTGAATTCTTGCGGCGTTTTGTTATTTTAAAGCCAACAACAACTATGTGCTTTTGCGAAGGGCAAAAAGCCGTTCATGCTGGCGCACAACAATTGCAGTAAAATAACGGTAATGGCAAGTCAGAAAAGTTTTCCACTTGCCCTTAAAATCTCCATTTAATTCATTTTCCCTTGAAGTCAGTAAAATTTCATTGTCTTGCCGCGGGCTTGAGGCATGCCGAGAACGCGAAATCCGGGGAGTTGAACGTTAAGTTTGCTAAAGGATGTTTGCTGAAGAGCTGTTATCCGCTCCTTCATGCGGATGGCCACATATTTGTACTCACGAACAGGCGTAAATCTGCATTTTATGCAAATGTGTACACCTCCTAATGTACAAAACCTATAGCATACCATTAGCCTTAAGTTATTCAATCGCTAAATAAAATATTTTCAAAAGTAATTCGATTTCTTTGTTCCAGTGTCAACTTTAAGAAAAACGAGAAGGAATATCAAGCTGACAAGTCGGAGGTTTTGAAGTTCCTACGTGAGGAAGAAACTGGACACTCGACTCCAGGTAACGACATATACGCACACTATTATACTTTGGCGCAAATTCTATACACAATAAATAATGGCGAAAATCTCTTTGTAACAGACAGTTTACTTGATTAAGTCAATAGGAGATTAGAAGTAGGAGACAAGTTTGTAGAGCAATAGGCTGTTTTTTGGTGTTGTTATAGTTCTGTTTTTAAAAAAATTATAAATAAAAGATTGGAAATTATGATCTTCATATAATAAATCCTTTTTCACATATAAAAGCAGTTTATATTTATGCATTTTGTTTGAAAAATTTTTCTTTCTACGGAGGGCTGAACAAAATACGATTTGCCTCTGTTTGTTGGAGAATTTTTCACTAACAGTAAATTGTGTTTTATGTTTGTGTAATATTTATCGCATTTTTATTAACAAATATATCTGTTTCTTTGAAATCTTTCGTTACATATTTTTACATTAATCAACTTGGCATCAAACTTGTCAACGATCTCATTGTCTATTCTGTGTATTTTTCTGGCTTCCACACACCTCTGCATCTCTAAACCACAATATACAAAAACTGTAATTACACAGCCCCACATCAAGATCACCAACACCATCAGCAACATCACCACCACCACCACCAACAACAACAACAACAACAACAACCACCTCAACAACAACAACAACACTATCAGCCATCTGCCACCAGGCATGTAAGCGCTCCGGTGAATGCACCAAAACCTCCAAGTACTGGTGGATTGCCGACTGGCCAGAACATTTGCCATGAGTGTGAACGCCTCATAACGTAAGTCAGAGCTCACATTTTTAATTTAAACTAATCCATGTGTAACTGAGGGCCTCTTCGATTCGCCAAGCGTCTGGAAAAGAGTTCCAAAAATTACATTTGTTTGGCTGCACTTAATGAGTATTAGTAATTCTGCGATTAGTGGTGCCGCACCATAACGCCGTAACTATAACCGTAGCGGTATATATTGAATTTTCAGTTTCACCCTCATAACCGTAAGCAGCTGGGAAATACTTAATATTTGTTTTGATATTTGCGATACAAATTTGAATATTAGAAATGAACGACGAAACTTTGATTGACTTAGTGACTTATCCGTGTTTTTATGGCAAAATGTAAACGTCATTTATTATAACTTGCAGCTATGGTTACAGTTACGGGTATGACACCACTAATTGCAGCTTAAGACCGCATTCATATAGGGCAACTTTTGTTGCTTCAATTTTTTGCTAGTGAGTCTCATGCTCTGTCTACATTCTTTGTTGTCTACATTATCTTATGTGCAAAGTGCGTGAACACGACAGAAACGTCAAATTTGAGAAGTTGAAGCAACAAAAGTCGCCCTCTATGAACGTGGTCTAATGAAACTCTGTCGAAAGAAATTTGGCAGCGTTGAAAATATGTAGTGAGTTATGGTATACCAGTTTTATGAGGTATAACCATACTCGCTAGCGGCGCTGCTCGATAACTTTATCGTTCCTTTCGCATTTTTCGTTAAGTGAGCCGAGTGCATAGATAGCGAGCAGAGAAGTGGCGAATCGGAGGCGTCTTGAGTGTCTTACCTTAAGCGCATAATGCTATTGGAAGCTACTGCAATACTAACTCTTCAATTAAATTAGTGAGTGTCAGTGTAAAAATTTAATATTTATTTAGTTTCAATTTAGTTTCTTCTAATAAATCGATTTATTTTAATGATGGGCATACAATCTGAAATATTATCGCTTGTATCATTGCTGACAGCTACAAATTACTATTACATCAGTAACGTTACGTACTTATAAAATTACTTAATATGCACTAACATTTTTCTATTTACTAAATCGCATTTTTTACTAATCACTCTGTTACTTATTTGAGAAAAATTTTTGTACAAATTTTTGTGGCTTACTTTGTCAGGAAAAATAATTTCTGAAGAATTAAAATAAACCACTAGACACTAAATAATAGAACGGTGGCCAAATGATAGAAAGAGTTTTTTTTTAATAGCTGTGGCCCCTTGACAGGCAATCGGAAACCTCCGAGTGTATTCCTCCCATTTAAAAGCTCCTCATAAAAAACTATCAGCTAAAATATTGCGGCCCTTACCACGAATAGAATGTGAGGAGCTCGGCCAACCACCAAGAAAGAATTTAGGTAAAAATTATGTGCATCAAAGTACCTCCTTAAAGATTTTCAAATAATGTCAAATATTTCACGACGTAAAATGTTGCATATTTTTTCCTTGTTTTCTCTTTTTAAATTGGTGTTAAGAAGAGATATCGAAAATGTGTTGCCTAAGTGACACAACGCAGACCCAATTAGCACAAAAAATGCCATTTTCCTACATCGAACCATCTAGATTTGCCTATGAATCTGCCTAAGCCGTCTATTTTATTTTCTGCAATTTCTTTCAAGTTAACCATTGAGAATCCCCCCAGTATTCTATGACGTAGACAACCCACACTTAAGCACCCACGCGGATAGTGAAATACGGTTTCTTTAGATTCTTCTAGATAGCCGCTTCTACATCTATCGTTGTACGGTCATCACATATTCCTGGCAAGGTCTCCCAAAGGCCAGTGGCCGGTGGTTGTTGACGAAGTTCTGAATAAGTCTGCTCGTGACTTTCTTAACAACTGATCACTTCTGGATTTGTTGAAATTGGGTCACGTTTGTTGAGTTATTTTACAGGTCATCTGTCAAGGGCCTGCCTCTCGAATAGCGAGTAGATCTCCCTTTTGCGCACACCTTGGGGACAACCTATTTCTACCGCTTCGGATTCGTTATAAGATGCCCCTTGTCTTGCCAGTTCATCAGCTATCTCATTTCCTTTTATGCTCCTGTCTCATTTCCTTTTATGCTCCAGGTACTCATATGAGATTGGTGTCTGTCGTGCGCGCTAAAGCATTAAGCTCTTCTTTGCATTGTTTGACTATTTCTGAATTGGTTATACGAGTATGTGACTTTAAACTAAGGTGGCTGCTTGACTATCTGAAAATGTGCATACTTTGATAGTTGTTGTGGATGATTTATAAATAGCCTGCAAGCTTCACTTTTCCCGAGAACTTCTGCTTGAAATATATTATTCCAATCCCCAGGCGAAAAGGCTTGGAAGTCCCGGCGCCGACGCCGCAGTCTCATCACGTTATTCCATTGGAATCTTTTAAATTATTTTTGGTTTCATCAGCTAAAAGTACGGTTTTCCGTTGCTGAACTGTCTAGTTCAATGAGAGAAATGGGATTTAGCAAACTCGAATGTTGCTTGTCTGCTTTTGGGCGAAATAAATGGTTTCGGCGAGGCCTTTTAATCGTCCTCGCCCCAACTGGAATATTTAATTTATGTATGTATGTTTATTAGCTTAGAAGAAACTGTAAGAAGGCTCTAAATTTGTCTTACTATTACTTGGAATTATTTGAAATTTTTTGAGGGGAACCCTTTAGCTTGAGCCACTTCATGGGCGTTTATGCGAAGCTTCTCTTCCTATTTGAAATTTGAAGTGCTCCGCGAAGTCTTACTACAAATGGAGGATCTTATAGAACCTGTATATAAACTGGAAATGTATATGGAAATATACTCAAAAGTTTCAGGTTAGTTGACATAGTAAGCTGAAAACTTTGAAGTCGTTTTCCTCAACGTTTTCGGTTTTAGAGAGCGATATGTAAATGATATCAAACAGTTTTCTGTCTAACTTTCCATCCTTTGGCAGTGGAATAAGTGCTCAACTGCCAATCCGACGAGTTTAATGATCTTATGAGCTTCATCGATGATTGAACTACCAAAACTCATGCAATGTTTGTACTTTCTACGGGAGCAGGTGCAAGTCTTTGACTAAAATTCGCTAGAGGATCTGTCTGGTTGATGTTTCTTGATTCTCAGCATCATTGGCAGCAAAAGTCGCGATATTTTCGACCGAATCTCCAGTTCGGCCAATCTGTTCGAGTCGAGCAGCTAAGCGCCGGAATATTTGTCCAGTTAGGTTAGGCAGGTTGCTTGTCTAAAACAAGACATTCGGTGGTTTTGAGGCCCATTGTGATACCTGCATTTGCTTTCCATCCCCTAACTAAGCTGATTAAACCACTTTGATCGACATAAGATGCAACTTAATACTTTTTTTGTGTTTATGTATTTATTCTTATGTGAAATGTTGCAGAAAATTTAGGTGCTTTGTTGCTTTTTACGTAATTAATTTTGTTTTATTCATACATACAAATATTGACTTAAGTATGCGATACCTGTATGCATGTGTGTGTGTGTGCAAAAGTCACTTACTGCCCATGAACGATTTGGTTATGTGTGCATGCATGTATAGTACATACATACCATAGGTCTGGTATTTGTCATTATCTAATAAATGTTTAATACATTGCGCATTTGTGTTCTCTAATTCTTACCTAAGCATTTGATTTACATTCCATTTGTCGTCATTGCCATTATCAGTATTATATTTAGGAGCAAACTACATTCGACAATTAGGAGTATTTAGCACAACAAAAGGTTTTCGGCAGGAGATTTAGTCACTGTATGTAAAACAACACACAACACTTTATTCAAAGGCGGCCATGATTATTCTACATTTATTTATTCGGATTAGTGGATTAACCAATTTTCATTTATGAAATTTCAATGCCTCAAATTGAAAATAGAACCACCAGCTCCGGCAAATTTCTATTGGACTCAAAGCCACGCCATTGGCGGCAATGAACGGCGTACTCCGCTATCGCATCAACACCAACAACATTCACAGCAGGAGCAACCGCAGGATGAACGCATGGAAGCAAAGTCGCTTCAAAGCAACGCGGCCACAAATGAACCGTCACGACCAGGCCAAGCGTCCAAAGAGGCAGCGACACCCGCTGAATCCGTTGATCCTCGAGTCATCATAATGCCCGTATGTCCAGCACTACAGGGACCGGAATACAAAGCGGAATTGGAAGCGGCAGCGGCTGCACTGCAGCACGATGCTGGCCCGCGGCCCTTGTCCGCCAGCGGACATCCGGCGTGTGCATTGTGCGGCGTCGGCATTGTGTAAGAGTTTCGAGTGCATTGTAGTGTGTACTTATGTGCATACATATGTATGCATATTTATTGTATGTGTACAGTAGGGTGGGCGAATTTGCATGGCACGTTTTTTGTTTGTTTGACATCGTTCCCAGCAGATTCGGATTCAGCATAACATTCTAAGAAAAAACGTCCATTAGAGCATAGCTTTAAAGTCAATTTTGAGCGCCCTAATTTTAAAGGAAGCTCTCGTTGACTTACACGATTATACTTTATTTAATATCCGTCAAAAACTACTATTGGAAAAAGTACCTCCTATCTGATCACCCTTTATTTGTCGTACCGAAAAATCTCTACGTAGAAGTTTGTATTGAAAGAGATAACAAAGAACACGAGTACCTTGGACAGTCTTAATCTTCATATAAACTTCGTATTAAAAAACGATAGTTTATTTCAAAGCTTGGAGAACTCGAAATTGTCTTTATATGTTAGCTATGCTCTTATGTACTTGATTTCTTAGAACTCTGTGACAGTCCGAATCTGCTGCGCACGATGTCCAAAAAAAAAAGGTTGACCCACCCTAATGTAAGTACAAATGTATGAATTTGCATGTGTATGTGTCAGAATTCCAGAAAACCAATAGGTAACAACGGCCTAAGTGAAGGCTAAAACACAAAAAAAAACATTGTTAAAACTCTATTCAATTCAGAAATATGCATGAACACTAAGGTGGGGTGAAAAACGTTTTGTTTCAATGTGCCTTAAGCATTCGTTCGGCTTTAATTAGAAAACGTTTGGTTTGTAATTCGTTTATGAGTTTCCAAATTAAGTTTTAGTCAATGCTCACAATGAAAATGACTCGAGTATACAAATTTCCATAGCTTCACTGCGGCAGTGTGTATGTGCATATATGTATATGAAGATTAGGCGAAGCCAAACTAAATGTTAGACGTAAATACATACAGATATGTATCTGAACCCTTTTTCGTTGAGGCTGAAAATAAAAACTCTCCTTCTTCTCGAACTTTCTTCTTCCATTCCGTTTAGGGCGCCCTCGGCTTCGTTGTTGCTTGCTTATGGGCATTGCACAGATCCATAAAAACACTTCCCCCTGGCCATCATAAAACGCCCACAGCTGAGATCACCTGATTCCAAAAAGCTCTTTTATGTAAAGAATAATTAAATTTTATAGAAAGTCTAAAAAATGTCGTACAAATTTAGATATTCCTCAATAAAAATGCATTATTCTAGCTACGAAATATATTACAAATATTTCGTATTTTAAATTTTCCCAGTCAAAGATATTATTTTGTATTTTTTTGTCGATATTCTATTGCTTTTAATGCTGCCATAAAAATTCTAATTTGGCATAGAAACCCCTTCAATACGCTCAAGCAAAAGGCCGAAGCACTCACACTATTCCGCAAACTATTCCTGTCAAACTCACACCAAAGGTACCTCCCTAAAAATAGGTAGAAGAAGACTGATTTTACCGTTATTTTTGTACAATGCTCTTCTTTGTTCGACATCCTTGGCTTTCAATTCTCTACCAGACGTAAAATAGTTCATATTAGCAAGAGTTTGATCTTGAACTTTAGCTTGAACGCAAGGCTGACATTGTTGGTGGTGGACACTAAGTAGACACAGACAGTCTTTCACAACTGGGACGTTATAGCACAGCTATCAAAATTGACGATTGTTGTAATATGCTGCGACTGTTTGTATGCAGTCAGGAGGTAGACTTGCCTTCATTCACCGCTATACCATCACATTTGCCTCCTCCTCTAAGCAGGGATACCAAATTTAGATAAGTCATCATATAGGCAGCATCTTTTCGGGCTGTCAGAAGTAGAATTGAGCTAAGCGGAATTGTAGTGCGTCTGAAAACTTTTGCAGGATTGGCTGTACGTAGAGAAATCTGGTCTGCGGTGTACGCGGAAGTTTGACCCCAATAGCTTGGTGCGTGATTACCGAGAGTGCGTAGGTTCGAATCTCCGTACATAAAACAGAAAAATGATGAATGAAAAATGATTGAAAAAGTTTTTTCTAATAGCGGTCGCCCCGCGGCAGGCATTGACAAATCTCCGAGTTTATTTCTGCCATGAAAAAGCTCTTCATAAAAAATATCTGCCGTCCGGAGTCGGTTTAAAACTGAAGGTCGCTCCAGTTGTGGAACAACATCAAGACTAACACCACGGCCAAATACCTAACAGAAGTGTGTGCGTCAACTATTTATTTATTTATTTAATGCACATTTTTCAGGTAATATATTATAATTCCATGAACCTTGTTTTCCACCCATTTTGGAGATTTAGTTTCATTTAAAACATTGCTAAATCTGTAAACTCAACTTAAAGGTTTAGCAGCTATCTTTATTAAAATATTTACCCCTGGAAGATACAATATGAATTGAAATTTTTTCCAAAACTTATTTTGGGATTGGTTTATAAAAATCCTAAGACATCTATAATTTTAGTAATACCCACATATAAACCCTGTGATTTATTCTTCTTCTTCTTGATTGGCGCGATAATCTTTTTTATTTTATTTTATAAAGGTTTACATAACAATAAAATTATTATACAAACTAAAAGTAGTGCAGCGCTAGCATCGGAGGCTTTCGGCTGGTAATCTTTTAAGCGATTCTGGCCGAATTTAACAAAGCGCGCCAGTCGTTTCTTTCTCGTGCTAACTGGCGCCAAGTGGACCTAAGTAGGGAAGCCAAGTTCTTGGCCACCACAAAGGAGACCTTCCTCTTCCTCTGCTACCACCAGCTGGTATCTCATCGAATACTTTCAGAACCGGAGCGTTTGCATCCATTCAGACCGTATGACTCAGCCAACGAAGCCGCTGGATCTATGAAGTCGTTCATAAGTTCATACAGCTCAGTATTTAATCATCTGCGATATTTCATCCCCTGCAGCGTCGCCAACGTGCAAAAGTCTAAAAATCTTCCGCAGAATTTTTCCCTCGAACTCACCAAGGGATTCCTCATCGAATGTTATCATTGTTCGTTTGAATATTTGACTTTGCTTAGAGTTTTATCTGGGGGCAGTTTTATCTAGATAATTAATACAGTTACGGTGCGCTCAGAGAAAATATACGAAGCAAGTTAGGTGAATTACGCAACATTGGATAACTTTCTGTTGGTGTAAATAATTATAATCATAAATGCGTACGAATGAGTTCAGACTAGTTGTTGTATTGTATATACATATGTATGTGCGTATATGTATGTAAGTGCGTATGTTTTTTGCTTTTGTATTTAAAGAGCAAATGTCTCTAAGATGTCAATAATCTTAAGAGGTACAAAGTGCTTGCAATGAATTAGTTTTAGAATAAATATTTATTTATCTACATAAATTCACCTGTGCGTATGCATTAACCCTGCTTTGTTTGTGTATTTTCATAAATATGTACATTCATGTTTAAATTACGCTGAATTACTCACACATTTACATACCTGCATATATCCTCGATATTTAATTGAATGCAATTTCCGTTTGCTAATTCGCAGTGGCGTGTTTGTGCGCATCAAGGACAAGAATCTGCATGTGGAATGCTTCAAGTGTGCCACTTGCGGCACCTCATTGAAGAACCAGGGCTACTACAACTTCAATAACAAGCTCTATTGCGATATCCACGCCAAGCTTGCTGCTATGCAGCATCCACCATCCGGCACCGATGGATATGTGCCCGTGCCAATTAAGCCGTAAGTATTTTATGTATCTGCATAGAAATATGATTTTTAAGAAAATCTTCATTGGAAGTAGTCGAATTTATATGGATACTTCACTTCCCAAATCGATTAACTCCAGGTGTTGAGTATTATTAAATTTTAAATCAAAGCACTTAATTAGCTCTTAACAAATTTGCCTTAAAACAAATTTGTCTAATAATAAGTATATACTAACACCGCTAAATCACAAAACCTTTAGCCATTGAAAGAAAATAATTTATATCAGAAGCCAATCTGATAAACTGATACTATAATGTATTTATATCATACAAATCTACTTAATCCGGGGCACTATTTTTCCTCTCTTACGGTGAAATCTGTAAGTTGTTCGTTTAATTTCGTTATTACCGTGAATTGTTTAAAAATCTGGTCTCCGTACTCTGTGCCACTCGTTGGAGAAGCATGCCGGCGTACGTTAATCATTCCGTGGGCAAAAAGTAAGGTGAATTTATTTGTCAAACTTCGCGGGATTAAAATTTCGCTCTAGGAAACGTTTAGCATGTTGCAGAAGGCATTTGGTGATTCGATCATTTCGCAGAAAAATGTTTATAAGTGGTACAAAGACTTCAAAGAGGGTCGAGAACGTGCTGATGACTTGGAGCGCTCCGGACGACCATCGACGTCAATAAAGTGAAGGAGTTAGTGCTCAAAAATCGTCGGTTGACTGTTAAAAACCTTACTGATATGATCGGAATATAAGAAGGATCTGTGAAAACCATTTTGAAAGACCATTTGGGCATACGAAAAGTCAAATCTCGTTTGGTACCGAAATCTCTCAATTTCTTGGAAAAAAGTCGTCGCGTTGATGTGCGTGAAACAATGCTTTCAGACTATCAGGACAAGCTCAAATGCGGGAGATGAGACTTGGATTTATGCTTACGACCCTGAAACAACCAACCAATCAAGCGAATATCGTGCTAAAGGCGAGGCCAGAGCGAAAAGAGCACGTCAATGTCGTTCAAAAATAAAGGTCATGATGACAGTTTTTTTCGATTTTCGTGGCGTGGTGCACTATGAATTCCTTCCACCTGGCCAAACTGTTAATAAGGAATATTATTTGAGCGTTATGCGTCGTTTACGTGAAGCAATTCGTCTAAAAAGACCAGAATTATGGGCCAACAATTCTTGGTTTTTGCATCACGATAATGCACCGTCTCACACTGCACTCGTTCTTCGTGACCATTTCGCCAAAAATTCCACGCATATCGTTCCGCAACCACCGTATTTGCCTGATTTGGGTCCGTGTGACTTCTGGTTATTCCCAAAACTCAAGAGACCACCCCGGTGAACGCGTTTCGAGTCGATTGAGGAGATAAAAGCTGAATCGAAGAAGGTACTGATGGCTATACCGGAAATGGACTATTTGGCATGTTTCGGGGATTGGAAAAATCGTTTGCTTAAGTGTATTTCATCGAGAGTGGATTATTTTGAAGGGGATGAAATTGATTTACAAGAATAAATAAAGATTTTTCATTTTACAACAAAATTCACCTTACTTTTTGCACACAGTATATATGACCCTTGTAATCTAGACAGCTGCAGCATACAAACAGACAAGCAATGGAGCGCATGTAGATCAAAGTAGAGGTTTCCATCATTCAAAATAATTTTTTTATTTAGGAAAAGAATTATTCAAAAATAAAATTGGATGATTAATAGTATTAAAACTTGTATGCTCGTGTTTTTTCATAAACTTGATAATTTGTCTACTAAATAAAAGAACTGATTTCGAGTGATGGAAGTCTCTATTTTGATCTACATGCGCTCCATTGCTTGTCTGTTTGTATGCTGCAGCTGTCTAGTTCACAAGGGCCATATAAGTATGATTGACGTACGCAGAAAAAAATCGCAGTTTGTGATTAAAGGTGGCCACTTGATTGATATTGTACTCAAAAAATTGTTTTAATAAATTGTAAATAACCAAACCAAATAAAAATACTTCACTTATACAAATTAGTTGTTTTTTTTTTTTCAAAGTTATTCAGCGTTTACATACCGACATAAAAGATGGCGCACCCTGTATAGAAAATTAAAAGCATGAAAATACAAATTAAATGGTTTAACCCTCTTAAAAATCATAAGAAAGCCTTTCAAAAAATTCTGGTTTATTAAATTCGTAAATATCCAATTCAGTTCAAACCTAAAATCTGTTCGTTTTAAATACACAAATAAATGTTATTAAAAGAAAAATACCCTCCTGCATAACTCTGTGCCCCGTCCTTTCCAATTTGTTCCTCTGTAATGATACCACAAAGGACGAATTTGATTTATTGCGCTCCCTACGGGCAACCATTTATGCTAACCTGATTAGACATTTATACAACATTGAAAATTCCATTAAAACTGGCCATTTACTAATTAAAATGCAAATGTTTTGCGTTGGCGGCCGTCCATGTTGATGTTAATCAAATACCATCTACCAAACCCACCAAACAGTGAAAATATGAAATTTCGCCAAGTAGGTGAATTGTTTTGATAGCCATTTCAGTTACCTAATACTTATAGCAAGCTTATACATATATAAACATACATATATACAAACATGTCATTGCTGAATATTTTTACGATGTAACAATAAAATTATAGAAAAGTATCCTCTAATAGCAGCCTCCTTTCAGCAGGCAATGGCTAACCTCTGAATGCATTTTCGTCATTGTATATCTACTAATCAAAACCATTTGTCATTCGTAAAACTGTGGCGTAAAACTGTAGATTCCTTTAGTTGCTAAAAAATATCTACTTATATACAAATATTCAATCGAAATAAAAACGCCCCAAGCCTTTCACAGTTTTATGTTGCCGCTGCAGCCAAGTGTGTTTTTGCGCGACTATCTTTCGGTTAGTCCCGAATTCCAAGCTCACTGATAGTGTACGTAAACTAAAAGCAAACTAAGGGATGGCATTTCTTACATAATGAAACCTCCTATAAAAACCCATATGCGTTGGTGTTACAATGATTTATTTGCCCTTCTGTTCGCGTGGTCAACGTCTTCGTTGGCTACATTCAATGTACGGTGATCGCAGACCTTTTCGTGTGTCTGTCTACCTTGAAAAAGCACCTCATGAAAACCAGCATAAAACTGTAGGTCCATCTATTTTTGGAAAAACTTCAAGATGTATAGTACAAATAGGAGGGGAATCTCTGGATTGTCTATGGCTTTTTATTTTGTTTTTATCATAAACAATGGAAGTTTATTTATTTAATGAATTTATTAATGAAATGCCTAACTTAAAGAAAGCAGCACACTATTTTTAATAAATTAAAAGAAAAACTTAACATTTCTTGATAGATCCATGGCTCTCAGTAACTGTCTTGTACCGCCTCGGTATTGACGCTATCAAATTATCGGCGATGATGTAAGATATACTTATTACTCCACGTTTCCAGGAAAATTGGCCAGCATTTGTTACATTTGTTACATTACTGCGAACAATTCTTTTTGTTTTTTAATTTTCCCATAAGTTTTCTATAGGGTTAAGGTCTGGGGAATGTGGGCGCCACTCCATTACGTTAACTTTATTCTTCTGGTATCATGATTTAAGGACCTTTGCCGTATACTTTGGGTCATTGATCTATCGGAAGATCTACTGCAGAGGCATTTCTCACTGGGCAGGTGGCAGCATTGCGGATTCCATAATGTTTCTGATTTTAAAGAACAGTGTGTTTTTGACACTCAGGTTTAAGTTTTTGCTGATAAGCCAATTAAGTTTATTGTGTTTGATGATGTATAGTAAATGATGTAGTAAATTTTATTATTTAATTAATTAATGGAAGTTTTGAATTTTTTTACGAGTATTTTCGAAATATTCGTATATGATGAGGTGAGATTTTTTTCGAAAAAAAAACAGCATTAGACAGACAGCGTAAATTCAAATTAGTTTTTAGAATTTGAAGCTCCTCCAGCGTGATTGAATACTTTATTTATATAAGAAATAAATTATTCCGTAGTATTATTAATTATAAATATTTTTATGTTAAATTTATTTTTTTATAAAAACAGGTATTTTTTTAATTTCAAATGTTTTCTAAAAATTTCATATCAAATCAAACTTCATATCAGCGTAAAGAGCGTTGAATCACCAGAATTCGAAAAATCGGATAAACATTTTTTTTTAAATACAAAGATTTTAATTTTTAGTAGATCTGATCTTTGACCCTTAATATAAACTTTTCCTTCTTCTTCATTGGCCGAGTCATTTCTTTTTCATGCTAACCACTGCCAGTTGAACATACCAAGTGAAGCCAAGTCCTTCGCCACTTGATCTTTCCAGTGTAGACAAGGCCTTTTTCTTCCTTTGTTACCACTAGCTGGTACCACATCGATTACTTTCAGAGCTGGAGCGTTTGTATCTAATTGAGAGGCATGACCTAGCAAGTGGGGCCGCTGGATCTTTATTCACTGCGCTATGCCCATGTCGTCATAAAGCTCATACAGTTCATTGTCCCATCGCCTACGATACTCGCCATCGCTAATGTGCAAAAGTCCAAAAATGTTTCACAGAATCTTTCTCTCAAAAACTCCAAGGGACGACTCAGCGGATATTGTCATCGTCCAAGCTTTTGCGCCATACGTTAGGACGGGCATGATGAGAGCCTTGTAGAGTTTAAGTTTTGTTCGTCGAGAGAGAACTTCACTACTCAATTCTTCTTTTTATTCGTAAAAAAATTATGTGATATTTAAATAGGTGGAACAGGCGGATCAGGACCATATTTTTACTTTTTTTATTTATTTACACGCATTCATTTTCAATAATTTCTTACTTAAGCCCCGATTTTGAACACGGAAGTTCCTTATATCGATTTCGAAGACCAACTTCGAAAGTCGAATAAATTACTTTTTTACTTATGACTTTAAAAAAATTGGTTTGGCCCAATACAAAGAAAAAAAGTTGATTTTGTCGTACGAGTATAGTGTAGTTGTCAAGTGTCTAAGTTTTCAACGCCTAATTAAATTTTTATTTTATCTAACTTTTCAGGAACACCAAATTGAGTGCCAACACCATCTCGTCCGCATTGAATGCTCACGGCTTTAGCGACATACCCTACTCTAATGGCGGAAGTGCCAAGCCATCTCCTGTTCCGGTAAGCATACGAACACGTCTACGTACACACATAAAAACTATTTGTTATTTTTTTTTTGTCGCAACTGAAAGCGCCCATTAACACATACGAGTACATACAAGAACACATCAGAACACGAAATAAATCGGGCATAGGGCAATTTCTCATTTCTTTATGCTGCGATCGAGAAGCGAGTTTATGTTCATAGCTTTCATTTAAAAACTGCTGTTAACTTTTTGAATACGCTGCAATTTTGCTTATTGCATTTTTTATTTTACAATACATATATAGATACTTATTTATATATAATACGGGCATACAAGTCCACATAAAAAAGAATGAGCGAGAAAATCAAAATACTTGGCCAAAAAGCAACTAACGACATGAGATGGCATACCCGATTTGAGTTCCATTGCAAATGCCATTTTAGTGTGAAGGTGATGTATACAGTGCGCGTGATGTATATAGCGATGAAATTGAATGAGAATTTGCAAAGATAGCACAATTTTTTACATACTACAGGTCGCCGCGTAAGTGCTACTTGTAGTGTACCTGGGGTACTCTTGGCAGCTAACAGGTCGCCTAAAATCATATCGGGACGCAAAGTCTTTTGAGTTCTGTTAAATCGCAAATATTGATTGTTTGCAGGTTTGCGCAAAATTTCGCGCGATATAAAGTACAAGGTGGCGCAAAATTAATCATCCTATCCCAAGATTTATGCAAAAGATGACCATCACTCAAAGTTATTAAAAGGTGCAAATTTTTATTTAGTAAAAAAGTTAAATAAGATTTGATGATTAATTTAGCGCCACCTCGTTTTTGCTTTCATCGTAAACCTTTACATTCGGTTGAAATGTTTGCATTCTCAAATAATGAACACTCGGAAATGTTTTGCATTTTTCGCGCACTGTAGCTATGTATGTATGTATGTACTCGTACCTATGTCCACGTTGGGTGCGCGAGTAGGTACATGTTCAATTTTGCATGAAATGCATTTTATTTGATATTAAAATTTTGCATGTTTAAGACAATTTTTGTTTAACCCAAAGCCGCAAGAGCAATAAAAGGTTAAATAGAATAGGCCATCATTTAGGAAGCTGTTAAAATAGTTTCAGGTACACTTAATTACATAATCAGACAGCAAATATACTCATCAGCTCGACATAAATAGGTATTTTGCCATTCATTAAATTGAGTGTATAAAAATTTTATGGCTCACTGACTTCCTTTCAATTGGCACCTGCTTACATATATCGAAGCACCAAATTAAAATAAATTCGTTCTAAAAATAACGAAATCGAATAAACTTGTAGCGGGCACACACAGCAGCGTATGCAGATATGTAACTATAAAGCATTTTGGCAATCAATTTACACACCATCAAATGCAAATCGAAAATACAACGCTGCATATGTAGATGGGTATGTATGTGTGTGTGTAAATATGCTGCATACACATGGGCGTCTATTTCCATTTCTCTAAAATTGGGGTAATGATTAATAAAGCAGCAGCATGATTTACAACTCATTTGGCCTGCTTTAATATGACTGAAAACTATTTTAGAGTCAAATAGTAATGGATTAAACATAGGAATAAATTTAACTGAATTAGTTTTTTTTAAGATTTACTAGCGCTTATGTCTTCATTTACATATGTATACGTCAGAGAGCAGCTCAACGTAGGCTTTGTGAATTCACTGCTGTGCACTCAGTGCAAGCGTGACTCGTAGCTGTGAATCGTATGCCAATCCTCTCACTAATACTAAGCTGTTATGCACTCATTTGCTTTCAAGTACTTCATCCCCTTGCTCTTTTTAAGTGAAATTATTTCATTGCAAAACTGGTGTATGTCAAACGAATCGCGCATTCGCATGATTCAATAATAAAAGATTCTGTATTCAGTGACAACTGAAATTTGACACTGCTTAATCTATTATTGCATTTGGGAAGTAGAGAAAAAGGGGAAGAATGGGATTTTTTCTGTGGAAGCGAGGAAGCTGCTTGAATGCAGAACCATTTATTATTGAATCGCCATAAATGCGAATGATATTGACTGGAAGCACCTTATATGTAGAAAAAATAAAAGCACGCAGCTTTGAAAATGTATGTATACTGAACGTATAAGTTTTGCATTGTTGGTAAATGGGACTACTTACATTGCGCGAGAAATGCGTATTAAGTAAGCACTTACTTCCTTGACTATCTACCCTTTTACTCTCCAGAGCTTTAAATACAAGGGTCTTTTTAGCCTGAGTATTTTAGGAGTTACCAAACCTCTTGGTGTTTCTTGGCACGATTTTTTCAAAATTTCATTTCAAGTTGTTCTTAATAGTGATGAACCAAGCATTGCCCAGAGCGATCTTTTTTATCGCATAAAAAAACAATATTTTGAAACACAACTCTAAACTTAGCACAAAAAAACGGGACGCAGTGTAGTTTGCAACACTTTTGGGTATGTCAAAGTTGACACTGCCCCGCATTTACTCTGGAGTTCACATATATATTAGAAATCAAGTAAAACTTGAGCCGACTTGAATGCAATATCGTAGAAAAAAATTATAGAAGCGAAGAAACTATACCTAACCATTCAAGTAGATTAGGGTGCCAAGAAAGAAGCCGTGGAAATATCCACTAAATGGATTTTAAAAAATGGTCGTACAAATTAAATGATAGGCGATAATTCTTCTGGCGCGAGAACTGTTTACGCGATTTTGGCCCAGTTGAACGTTTCTTTCTCCTGCTAACCGGCCCCAGTTGGACACATCGAGTGAAGCCAAGTCCTTTTCCACCTGATCTTTTCAATGCAGAGGAGGACTTCCTTCTTCCATACTACCACCAGCTGGTACCGCCTTGAATACTTTCAGAGCCGGAATCTTTGTATTCATTCGGAGGACATGACCCAGCCAACGAAGCCGCTGGATCTTGTCGTGTCATAGTTCATAAGTTCATACAGCTCAGTATTCCATCGCTTATGGTTATTTTTTTCGCCATCACCAACGCGCAAGTTTCCAAACATCTGCCGCAGAATCTTTCCCTCAAACACTCCAAGGGACGCCTCATAGGTGTTACAGGAGACGAAAAACCTGTAAGATTTTTTACTTTCTAACGGTGTTCGCAACTTCATCAAACATATTTGTAATTATAGGCCTAGTTTTCAAGTGGTCCATAAAAAATATCAAAGATGTCATCCACTCATTATTCAAATCAATCACTTAAAAATGTGATTCATTCATTCACTTGACTTTTTCACTTAAATGCTAACGCATTTTATGTGTACAGAGCCACTGAGTGGTTGGTCTGCTAGAATGTTATGTTTACAGAGCCACTGAGTGGATGGACTGTTAGATAGGAGAAGAATACGAGTGACTTAATAAGCGCTTTAATTCCATTCGCTCTACTCTCTGGTATGCACATATACATGTATGTATGTACCTATATCTATGAAATATTCAATGATTCAGAATTTGCATTTAATCCTATACGTGATCCAACACAATTTAGTGGTAATTAAAAATGAAGACTTTGTCTTAGAATGCATCCTGCATTGATCAAAGAGATTTCTATGTTAACAAAGTAAATGCACGTCACGATCAGCGCCCTTCTAATTGCTTTCGCTCCCACCGCCTTTGTACAAAGTGTTTCGCAGTCGCGTTGGCATTTATTGACGAATAAATCACACGTACCGTTGCAGCGATTTCGATGTAATTGGCAAGCTCTTAGTTTGCTTCTATCCAACGCGTTCGAATGGTGGTCCGTGCTCTTACCGACCGCTGCAGCGCATACGACAATTTTAATATTTTATTTGTTGAATTTTAATATACCAAATTCAAAGAGATAACGATTTAAATAATTCCACAAAACGACAATTTTTAATTCCTATTCTTCTAGGAACTTTAGCGAATTTTCTCGAAAAAGTGCTGTGTTTTCAAAGAAAATAAAATATTTTTCACAGGATTGTGTGTGATTTCATTACATAACACCATTGCCATCAACTCTTGTGTGCAACTTTTGGAAAACTCCTTCATGCTGGTGAAAAACCTATCGTGGAAATAATTGTTTCGTAAATTTTCGTATGAATTGACCTTGACCCAAAATGCTAAATGCAGAAGTACAGCTTTGCCAAATACATAACATATTGAGTGGGGTCGTTTCGACTAGTTGCGGTGCTATAACAAAATAAACTATGAAATAGCGAATAAGCTTTACGCATTCAGCAACTAGTCTTCGTCAATAGTGAAGAAATCATAATTAAAGCCACAAAAAGCGTTCACCTTAAATGACTATTATTTGAGAAAACAGTTGGTGACGATGCGTTCGCTCGACCTCAGAAATTGCAAAAATTATTGTATGAACAGATGCTGTAAAAAAATTTGCTAGTTTACGCCTTTCCAGGGACCAGCTACCTTCCATAAATCGTATAATCTGTGTTAAAATAATTAAACAAATTTAAATAGCATTCAAAATTTTATTGAAAGTTGAATGTGGACCGAAATCAGTGACTACTTCCCAGGCAGTAATTAATTTAAATTAGTTTGAAAGTTTCCCATTTTTCTATAGTTCTAAATACGACGATATCCGATGCAAATTAGAGAACTAAATTTAGGAATAAAAAATAAAAAAACATTTAAATAATTGGCACTTCTCTTAGGTGTTTGGCCAAGCTCCTTCTCCTATTTATGGCGTGCGTCTTTATGCTGTTCCACAAACGGGAAATAAAGGGCTAAAAAATTAGGTGTAAAGAAGTGAAAAAATATAATCTTATTTATTGGATTGTTTGCCTTTTTTTTTAATTAACAAGCGGGTGCTTCCAGTCAGAGTTATAAGACTCTAAATTCATTAAAATAGCCATAAATTAGCTCAGGTTTTTTCTTTAGAATTTTTT
This sequence comes from Anastrepha fraterculus, assembly GCA_037575425.1. Classification (NCBI taxonomy): domain Eukaryota; kingdom Metazoa; phylum Arthropoda; class Insecta; order Diptera; family Tephritidae; genus Anastrepha; species Anastrepha fraterculus. Next base: position 6,857 of record JAYXIM010034530.1, on the reverse strand, counting down.
TTTTTTGTTTTTTTTTTTTTTTTTTGTTTTGCTAGCAAAAGACTGATTTTAGCGTGAAATGTCACCTTGACAACGAGCACAAACTTGAAATTGTTTGATCGATACTTGACAAGATATCGATCACTACAGCCATCTACCGCGAAAATAATGGATTACTTTTTCCCTAAGCTAATATATATTGTACGATTTGTTGTTGTGTTGCCACGCTAATTTGCCAGTGTCATGGTGTCAGGTCGTAGGCATTTAATAGCCTTAATATGCATTCATGCGCCATAAATTAAAAAAAAAACCAACTAACAGAACTTAGCCAATATTTATAATTTTTGTTCTTTTTTCGCATTTTTTGTTCTTGCTGTTACTTGCCGCCGGATGATTTTTTCGCTTTGTTCGCTGTTGTGCGTTTACTAACCGACTAACATTGCCGCTTCGCCTTTGAAAAAATAACACCCCCAGGGAGCACAACTTCACGAATGGACCGATGCAAATAAAGAGGACAATACTGACTTACCACTGCCACCGCCTCCCTCGCCCACCTTGCTGCAACAGCTAGAAATCGATAGCCAATGCCGTGGCAATATTGACGATAACACAACCGACACGAAGCAACAATTACAACACACACGCACAAATAGCAGCAGCCTCTCAACGCTTTCGAATACTTCCAATAGCCCGTCCATGTCATCGGAAGCACATTCAATTCACAATCTAGCCATTGTAGAGGGTATAGAGGGAACGCCACCAACGTCAATGGCAGGATCCGCCGTTGCAGTGGATGAAAAGTCCAGTGGTTACGCTTCTACTACGTCGTTGCATTCTCGTCAAACCTCATCGTCGTCTTCTTCAGTGTGTGGCATTAGCAGAGACGCGGATATTAGTTCACTGTCGTCACCACCACCGCCCCCACCGCTACCGCCGTCTCTACCAATACAGATGATTCAACAGCCGCATCGGCAACAAAATGAAAATGACATGAATTCACAAAATCAGTATGGCAATGGCGGTGGTTTAGCGGGAAGTGGTGTTGGTAGCAAAAATTCACCGTCAGGTGGAGTTTACAGCAAATTTTTGAAGGAGTATTCCAACAAGTTGCTAACACACAGCAATAACAATAAAACACAAACAAATCCGCTATTTCTTGACAATTCCCCAAACAACAGTTCCAATAGTAAAAACTCAAACAAAACTATCGTTACAAATAACAGTCAGAATCGCTTAAATGACACCGCCCCACCATACCAACCAACAACACAGATATCAGCGGTCGCTCATCCACAATCAATTCAAAACTTAGACTCAACAAGCACAACCACAGCCGCAGTCGCAGTCACATCCTCAGCCACAGCCACAGCAACAGCAAAGTCAAAAACCACACACCCTTCGGTTGTTGCTGCCATAGCAACGACGCCCCCTAATTTATTAAATTTTAATCCATGCCAGCAGGTTGCCAAAGCAGCAACAGCACCGGCGGCATCCCCACCAGCAGTTTCCCTACCGCCACCAACAACAACAGCAATTAGTGCAATAATCAATAACGCGACCTCTTTAGACACTGCTAAGAGTAACAGCAGCAGCAACAGCAAGAGTAGTAATCGCTGTGAAAGTGGACAGTTAAGTGAGTCGGAAAATACCCACGACACAGCCAAAGAGATCACATCAGCAATGTTGGCAAATCAATCATCGGCACTTGATGACTCGCTGAACGACCAGCCATTCGGTGAATACGTTACCTTAACGGGCAGCGTCATCCGTAGTGTCGTTCCGCCTGGTAAGGGTGTAAACATCAACTATAAGGTAAGTGAGCGCATCGACTCAGAAACGACCTAAGGCTTTGTCTAAGCTGTAACTTGTTTGGAGCTCGTTTAGTTGTTGTTATAATTAACTGCCTTCTAATTCAAAAATAGTTCTGTGTGGATTTAGACATTTGACTGCTATGGAATAACATTAGCGAATATATAATTTTAATTTGTAAACGTCTTTGCTTGTAGGTCAATCAGGGATACGCTAGACCCTTCGGAGCTGCTTCTGGCCCACCAGCCGCTGCCCCCAAGTCGCCGGTTTCGTACGCGCCACAGAGGCCTGCGGTCAACCCGTACGCCACATTGCCGCGCACCAATATTGGCCAACAAGGTAAGGATGTTAAACATCTTCAATATTACAACGACGACGACGACGATGACGATTACTGTTCAAGTGGTATGGAATGGATCTAGTTTGTTTAGAGCCTTCACTAGACGAAACAATTCGAGCAAATTCTTATCATTTTGAGCTTAAATATTTTTTATAACGCAGTAACTAATGTACGACTTAGCGTATTTGTAGCGTGTAAATGTGATCTCATTTCTTGCTCGGAAATTCAGGAAAATTGTATGAATACAATAAGTGTTTAATTGAAAATAGATGCTTACATATATTTGTTAGGAAAATTCGTTATGATTGAATTTTTATTTTTGCGTTATTTATTACATTTGTATTTGTGTTCACAATAACAGCAGCGCGATTTAATGAAATTTGTAAAAGGCGAGGCTAGAAGCAACGAAAGATTTGTAATTCCTAAAACACTCAGGCCCATTGCATTCGAAGCTCTGGAAAGTAAAAGGGTTGATAGTCAAGAAGGAAGGGAGAAAAGTGACAGAGGGAAAGAGATAGGATAGGGTAGAGACAGAGACAGCTACAGAGATAGATAGTCCTGTGAGATTATCCAGATTCCTTGGCAAATCTAAAAATAGAGACAGAGACAGCTACAGAGATAGATAGTCCTGTGAGATTATCCAGATTCTTTGGGAAATCTAAAAGTATGCTCCTGTTTGAGAGAACGAATATTAATCATTCTCATGACATCGGAACCCAAAATTCGAAAATAATCAGTGCTGTCTGGCTTCTCTATGCAAGACAAGAAAATCGGGTCCTCAGTGGTTCCAATGGTGGTCATATGCTGACCCCATTGGCTGTGTCCTGTAATAATACCGACCATCAACCGAATGTCTTTTCTTCCAAGTTTTAGAAGGAAGTACGACAGTTTTCTGTTTGGGTTTGTTACAAAGCACTGACTCGTTGATCCACTTCATGATTCCTGCAGAACTGATTCTGCATATTCAATATAACTTAAAGTTTCAACTTTGTAGAAAATTTAAAAATATTCAACAAACTTACATCAAAATTTCAAACTTTTTAGTGAGAGTTCTTGGAAAAAATTTGGGTATACATTTTTGTAGCACATTGAATTTCGTTTTTGTTAGTCAATATTTTGTCAGTTTAAAGTGGCTCCAAATTCAAGTGGATTTTTAATACTTTTTTTGTTGTCCGTGTTATGAATTTTCCTGAAAGTAAGGAATTCTTGTACTTTTTTTGGTTGGAAGTAGAAGAAAAAGAATTATTGGATGACGACCAACAGTGGCAATTACATTCGTATTTATTAACCACTTCAAGCTACTGATGAATGTCATCAGGGGTGCGACATTTGAGCCCGCAATATCCGCAAGTGTAGCGAAAAAGTGCGGCCCAGATGTGTAAGCCTTTGCCCGGCGAGAACAAGGTAGCTGAGAAAAAGGTGCTGAGATAATTCCACCTCGTCCTCCAGACAGCTTCTTTAAAAAGGACTCAAAGCAATCCCAAGTCTCACCGCATGAACACCAAACGGGCAATATCCGGTAAGGATACCCAAAAAATTTGAGAGCTGCAGCTTTGTTAGCCTTAGAAGTTTCGTCGAGCGCCCCCGATCTACCCATGACCAGAAGGATATCGCCACTTTGCACGTTTGCGTACTAGCTCAGCACTCGCTGAGTTGACGCAAAGCCCATCTTCCCAGGAGTAGACCACAGGGGCTCAAGGAAACCCCAATCCTTTCGATGAAACGATCTCCAGGGATCCCTGCCTAGCCAGCTTATCAGCCCAGCTGTTTCTCTCTGTGGCGCTGTGTTTGGGAACCCAAATGAACCTAATAACGAAGTATTTTGCTGCAGTCGAGAGAGATATCAGGCATTCCCAACCTAATTTCGAAAGCTATGCGCATCAACCGCGTACTCTAAATTGTTCTAAAGATTCTGCTTAAAAAGTTGGAAAGTTTTATGTAAATGTGTTACAAGTTGTGTACAAAGTTTGAAACTTTAAGTTATATGGTTTTTGTTGTAGTTCAAACTATATTTTTATAAAAAAACTTAATAAATATTCGAAGCTTTGCAAAATGTCGCGCTGCTGTTATTGTGAACACGGGCGTATATGAGTCACATTTGAAAAAACAGAAATATTTAGATTTTTTTTTAAACATTTCTGGTACACTTCTGAGATCCACTGTGGCATTAAAGCGCCAAATAAAATTTTATTTAAATTAAATCAAATGCTTTAACCTCTTGCTTTCGCAAAATTCACGACTTATGCATTGGCCAACAAAATTTACTGACACTGCACCTGAACATTTAAAAATAGTCACTCATTAACAAACACATTAAATACCAAATTTCTATACGGCAAAGCTTCAAAATTCGATTGCGTATAATAGTTTAAAAATACAGCATTTCGTATTGCTGGAAACAATGTTCACGGAGCTTACGTTAATATCTGAAAGAAACATTTTCTAAACTCTTTAACTTTGCTTTGAGTGCTGTTAATATCCAACTGAAATATTTTACCTTCTGTTAATCCCGATCGAAACCATCGCCACCGCCACCACCACCACCTCGTCAAAGCCAAAGCCAAAGCCAAAAGCAAAAACGTTTAGTATGTCTCTAAAATGGCGGGCATGCACATACCATATATTCACACATACATACATATAATTCTATGAATTTACATGTGTATATGTTACTAGGTCGACGCATAAACACATACAACAATTACAGCAACAATTACCCAACACAATTTAGAAAGCCAATATCAACGAACTATGGGTCCAATAAATACGCGACCATGCCCGTGTATAATATTTCTAAATACAACAACAGCTACTACAATCAAGGTAAAAACCGATTGTAAGGCCACAATGGAAAGTTCGAAAGCAGCACGCTTCGACGCTTTGAGCTTTTTAATCCTTGAGTAAATATCAAAAAATACATAGCCTGTTGTAGTACTTACAAAAAATACTTGTGCGCAGCATCCACAGCATAATACGTACATATATGTACATATGTATGTGTAATATTCCATAAAGTCAGTAGTATAGAAAAAGGTATTGCATTCTCAAGCAAAAACACGCATTTACTTACTTACTTGTAGATAAATACATTCGAAAATACATCAGCAATTTTCCTACAAGTAGGCACATACATACATACATACATATATGCAAAAGTAACGGCTTAAAAAGAATATTCCAATGTTTATTATGTTCACTGTTTAGCTTTTAAGGAACTACAGATGACGGACCTGGGCTAGGCTGTCTCGTTGTTTGAATCCGATATGCACTTAATGTGCTGAGGTTAGCAAATATGTGCATAAGGGTGGAGGGAATTTTTTTTTAATCGCCTTAGGGAGATCTGCAGAAAGTTGACTTTCTAGCTCAGCAATAAGAGCTTGCCCCGATACTAATAATTGTTGAAAAAAAAGTAAAATGGAATTTTCATTTTGCGCAACGAAAAAATTCGTACATACAGGCGTGCCTACTTGTAGTACACGGTAGCTGGCCCCGTTTCACTTTTGTTTTTTGTTAGTGCTTAAATTTATTTAAAAGCGTTTTCATGGCCTTTTAGGGTGGCATCAAATGCCTTTCAGTGAGACGAGCTCGCCTTGTGGGTGATAAGTTGTGTGTGGGGTTTATTATTTATTATTTAAATTATTGTTATTGTAATTTTATTTTAGTGCTGCAGTTAAAGAATATACACAAAGTTAAAGTTCAAAACCTTCGATGTATGTGGTTTATAAATAGCTGCGTGAAATTAGCGCATTAACTTTTTTTGTATTTGATTAAGCTTGGGGCACTTCAATACGTTCTTCTAAAAAGGTAATATTTTGTTGATTGTTTATTATAAAGGCAACTTCAAATTGATATGCTATTACAAAACAAAAAAAAGTATATAAAGGGCGGTTAAGTTTCACGAGCCGGTGTTGATTTTGAATAAAATACAATATTTTTAGGAAATTATTGTCATTTCTCTTTATTATGATAATATTGGTATGGCTCAATTACGTATGGAACAAAATATCGACCAAACAGCCACCGTGGCCTCGGCGGCACACCTCCATCCGATGGTCCAAATTTTCGATGACGCTGAGGCATAATTGAGGTTCTATGCCGTTACGGCTTTTCAGCCACACTATCGCGAACAGCAGCAATATTTTCTGCAGTACGAACTGTACGAGCATGCACTGGTGTTTTCACATCTCCTACAGACCCGGTTTGCTTAAACTTTTGCACAATTTTTCCGATTGTACGCACATTTTGACGATTAAATTGATTAAATTGACCGAAAAAATCACGAAGTGCGCGATATGCATTTTGATTTGAACTCCCGTTTTCATAATAAGCCTGAATAACCTTAATGCGTTGCTCGATTGTGTGTATTTCTATGGTTCAAATTGAGTTAGTCTTAAATTAGAAAATGTCAAATGAAATGCAGAAAAAAACTTGACGTTTAGGTGTGGTTCACATTCAACATCGGCCCTAGAAATTTAACCACCCTTAATAAAAAAAATATAAAAAAAATATGAACAAAATTTCTGTTACTATCGCTTCACCTTTATGTGCATACATACGTACACATCCCTCAAATGCCATTACAAAAACAGAAAAAAAAATATGAAAAAATTTCTTTATATTAGCGCGGAGTGCCTTTATAGCGGAGCGCCTTATTAAAAAAAATTTTAATTAAAAAATAGTTGAACTCAAAAAAAATATGTAGTTGAATTTTCTTCCTGTGGAGTAAAGT